>MU392601.1:0-220300 GCA_022578505.1 Nemania abortiva | reverse complement strand
AATTTATTTAAACTAAATATAATTAAAATATTATTTATAATAATTAAAATAACTAAATTAAAAAATAAAGCTAAAAAAGTTATAAATAATTATTTGTTATATAAAAATATTAAAAAATAGCTTTTTAAATAAAGCATAATTAAATAAGCTATAATAAAAATAAACTTGTTTTTATAAAGCTAACAAAACTTTATATATAAACAAAAAGCTAAGCTAAAACAAAAAAAAGCTTTTATAACTAAGTTATTTTTAAATTATAACAGTTAACAATATAGCTAGCAATTAACAAACTATGTTACAAGGAGGTTTTTTTTTTTTTTTTTTTACTTGGTTGTGCTGTTGCACTCTCTCCCCACCCTAGCAACTATCCCTGTAGTGTGTGGCACCTGCAGGAGGCCTGGGCCAGGTGTAGCCAGTTTAGGAAAACAAGGAGGTTTAAATAAAAAGTTAGCATAAAAATATTTAAATTTTAAAAAAAAAAAAATTTTAAATTTATATAAATAAAATATAACTATTTTATTATTTAATAACAAACTATAAAATATATTTTGTTTTATATATATAGTTAGTTAGTTTTTAAAATTACTTTTTAATATAATAAAAATATTAGCATATTTTATAAAAAGCAAAATATTACATACTATAATAAATCTACCAGTACTACATAAATAGACACAGTGTCCCTAGAACCTCCACTAGACTTACAGAATATATCAACGGATTCCACACTATTTGGCAGCCTCCTACAATTAGCCAGTTCCCAAGATTAAGCTTGTAGTTTGACCTGCTGTAGCTACCTAACTGCAGGTGCCTAGTGTACATACCTAGATATACCGTATTACCAATCTTCCCGGTAGCAGGTAGCGTGGTGTTCGGTGGGGGGCGGGGGGAGCCTAGACCAGCAACCGTGCACCTACACCAGCAACTTTTTTATTACATAGCTGCTGTATCGTCTCGGTAGATGTCGCCGCCGCCAACACCTACAATACAGCCAAACCAAAGAAAACGAAGCACGTGACAACGAACAACAGCGAACACAATCATCGATCTAAGAGAGGCCTCCATTCTGCTGTCGAATCACTTGTGCTACCAACTCCAGCCATTCGATTGGTTGGTTGGTTACCCGGCGTCGAGGATCTGCTCTGATCTGTTCCTTGTTTTCGGGGCGGAGCCGCCTTGCGAAACATCCCACGAGTCCACGACACAAGGCTATCACATTCTGACACGCCGGTCGTCAGCAAAACCGCCTCCTCTAACTCTGGGCTTCAACGCCACCTCCCTCCTACCTTCCCGCCCGCGCGCACCCGCAACACGAACACGAGCCAGGAATTACACACGCACATACATACACGACCATGTCCGGCGAAGGCCCCGAAAGCATCCCGACCTCCGCAGACCCGCGCTCAAAGCGCCCGACCAAAAAACGCGCCCTAACCCCTCTGTCCGCCCAAGCCAAGGAAGTCGACACCCTCTTCGCGCGTCCGGACCAGGAGATCCGCACCGAGCGGCCCAACACGCAGCCGCGGCTCGCCGCGCCGCCCGAGATCGTCACTAACGTGCAGGGGTCGAGCGCCGGCGCCGGCTCCGGCGAGTTCCACGTGTACAAGGCGAGCCGGCGGCGCGAGTACGAGCGCCTGCGCCGCATGGACGACGAGGTCGCGCGCGAGGCCGCCGACGCCGACTTCGAGCGCGGGAAAGAGGAGCGCCTGCGCAAGGACGACGAGAAGACCCGCCGCAACCGCGAGAAGAGGGAGAAGAAGCGCAAGGCGAGGGAGCGCGCGAAGAATGGTGATGCTACTACTACTAATAATAACCTGCCGGCCGCGGTCGGAAATGGGACTGCTGGCGTGACATCACAGAATAGCGCGAAGCCGAGGATAGAACTTAGGAGGAACCATGGGGAGGACGGTGAGGATGTTACCCAAGACGCAGTCGATCAGCCGATGGAAGAAGCTAAGGGCATTGTCATCGAGGATGATTGATGCGATAGTAACGACGAGGGAGGGACAGGTGGAAAAAGGAGGCCGAGATACCCAGCATTGATTGAACATTTGCCGTGTGAGTTTAGAGGAACTTATCATGATAATTATGGCCTCGTGTAGAATCTACCTAGTGTTACAGCTGCATAGCACGTCACATTTGTACCATCACCACATAGATATAATTGCATCGGAAACCCGACGGAGCCGTCTAGTTGGATCCTATCTCATCAAAGTTTTAGGGGCCGGCTGTTGATACAGGGGTATGTCCTCAACATGTTTCGCAAACAAACTCTCTAGATATGAGCATAGGTGTCATTTAGTCGTCGCCTCCGCCGAGCCCAGCTCCGCCAACTTGCTGTGCCTTCTTTGCACTGCAGATGTCATCTACTCTCAGTAGGAGACAAGCAGCCTGTAGTCGATGTCAATTTGTGACATCCTCTTGGGTATGTTGAAGTTGTAGGTTAAGGAACTTACCTCGATGGCGGTCTTAATACTCTGTAGTTTGATGGCCTCGGGCTCCCAGATACCGTATTCCCTCATGTCTACAATTGTGCCTGCGTCTCCGTTGATGCCCCATGAGCTCTTGCCCTCGGCATGCTTAGCGCGCAGCTCTGTAAGCACCCTTACGGGACTAGCACCGGCGTTCTGGACTAGGGTTCGGGGAATGACTTCTAGAGCATCAGCAACGGCCTTGTACGGCCACTGCTGGACACCCTCAATGTTCCTCGCTAGCTGCCCTAGCCTAACTGAAACCGCCATCTCTGTCGCTCCACCACCGGGCGACAGTCTCGGGTGAAAGATGACATTTCGAGCTACACCCATAGCATCTTGCAGATTACGCTCGATTTCGTTGAGGATATCCTTGGAGGGACCTCGAAGGAGGATTGTGCAAGCCTTCGGCGTCTTACATTGTGTAAGGAAAGTGAAGTACTCATCACCGATCTTCTCGATTTCAAACAGGCCGCATTTGGTACCAATATCTGATTCCTGGAGATCATCCACTCGGTTCACAATCGTGGCGCCCGTAGCTCTGGCGATTCTGTTGTTGTCCGTCTTGCGGACTCTGCGAAGGGCAGTGATATTCGCCTTCATGAAGTAATGTTGTGCCAGGTCTGAAACACCCTTTTCTGTGATGACAAGATCGGGGTTGAACGCTATAATGGCCTCACACATCGACTTGACTTGCTCCTCTTCGATTTGTAGAATCTGATTCCAGTCCTCTTCTTTGGTAATCTCGATGTTGGTTTGCGACTCGCCTTTCTTGTACTCTAGGGGGCAATCGAGCAAGATGATTCTCGGGTTTTCGATTCGCCTCCGCATCTTTGGGTGAGTGATATCTTTGTTGAGCATGACACCGTCGAGCACTCTGCTGTCTTCGATCTCGCCACCAGGTACCTTTTCTACACGTGCGTATCTCTTGATGTCTACCTCTTGCTTTCCGCCGCTGATTTCCCACGAAACGGTCCGAACGGCCTTGAGGGCAAGACTGCACATCAGATCAGACCATCTCGAGACAAACTTGGTGCCGATCGAGGAGGATATTAAGCTGTTCATCGCCTTGTCGTCGTTGATATCTATGGGTAGAGAGATCTCATCGATGATCTCAAGAGCATCCTTGAGGGCATGTTTGAAGGCGGAGATGATGATAACTGGGTGGATATTTCTTTCGAGCTGGGGCAGGGCTTGCGCAAGAATTTCACCGCCTGTAGCTGGTTAGAAAAGGGCCCCACGATAGCACCGGTATCTATACCAGTATTTTTCGCACGTACCCAGGATAATGACTGTCGTTGTGCCGTCTCCGACCTCTTCGTCTTGTGTCCGGCTGAGCTCGATCATACTTTTAGCGGCGGGGTGGGACACCTCGATCTCGCGCAGAATAGCGTGCCCGTCGTTCGTCAGCACGATGCCGCCCATGGGGTCGAGCAGCATCTTCAGCATGGCCTTGGGACCGAGGCATGATCGAATAATGTCGGCGACCCTAGATTTAGGAATCAGTGGAAGCGGGGCATGACGGCGAGGGGCGGAGGACCGTACGTTTTTGCGGCAGCAATATTGGATAGTTGTGCTTTCCGACCTGTTTGTCTCTCACCACTCTGGGTGTCTGAGTAGAGTAACTATTAGCACGGGGTTGCATATCGGCCTGGCGCATACGAGCTGTTATAGATAGAGCTCGACGGACTGCTGGCTCATGGCTGATTGATGGAGGGGCTCACTCATAACCAGGACCGGGGCCTGCATTTTGAAAGGGGCCTAGTAGGCTAACCGCAACACAATCCGGGGAACTCTGGGTCAAAATAACAGAAAAAACGTGATACCGAGTTCACTGAAGATAAATTTGGAGGGTTTAGTGTGGTATTTACGCTGTTGCAGCTCGCAAAACGATCTGTTGCCTAGCAAGTTTTGGGTTTGAGGTCGACCGCCCAGAACTTTCAGAAATAATTTCACCAGTGTGGTGATAGCCTGGTAGCTACCTCCCTACCATGCCTGCCTACTAATCCTGCATAGCACAGCTGTTTACCCCACTAACCTAGGTAAGTACCTAAGTACCTCACTTCATGTGCCAGCACCCACCCATTAGGTACATATGTAGTTATTCATTTGTGGTCTGTGCTAAAGTGTACTTATGTATGTCTTTATACAGCTTCCCAGCAGCGCATCAATAAACCCTGCTATTTCCCCCCTTTTATTTTGATGATACTGTGCCTTCAAAGCCAATCCATTTTCTACTTCATGTCTTGTAGTTCTGCCACAACTTCTCCCAAGTCTCCCTAGTATTAAAGATCAGGCTTACTCTCCTTTTCCGAGGATGAGTTGACGGGACTTTTCTGTATCACTATACATCTTCCCAACCCACGCAGGGTATACTTAGGGCTCCTGACCCCTTTATTCCATGTCTATATGACAGTTGAGGAAGACTTTATGAGCGTCATAACCATGTTACGACATCCCCGACCTGGATTGTAATACAGTAGAATAACTTCGTGCGAGTTGTATCAAGCCGCTAAACTTGCATGCATGGCGAACAAGATAACAAGTCATCTTATTAGCTACAGTGGGTTAGAACAGGTGTAAGGTACGTATGCCAGTAAGTGTTAGGTGCTCAGGTGGTGAGGGATGAACCATGGCTAGGACGAAAGGCATGGTAATATATGCTCAACTGTCTTTGTAGTCATGTTAGTTGACTGTCACATTACGACCGCGAGCTCTTCTCAATAAATTATTCCCTCATCCTACATTTCAAATCAATGCCGACTCAGATTGTATCCGGTTTTATTCTCGCCAGTGCTGAAACAGCCGTAAACTACAACCACACAACGCCGCCAACCTCCCAAACCAACGGCTTAGCCCGATGGAGTTCACAATTGCTTTAGCGAACCGGGAGGACCTACCTGCACTCGCAGAGGTCAATCGGTCGGCCTACTCGCTGGAACTAACATCCAGATTTGCACACAAGAACTGGGCGGATGTGAACTACATGTTTAATCTCTTCAAGGGGAGACTCGCCGCGAGATTCGACCATGCTGGCACGCAGGTGTTCAAGGCGTTTGATCCCGAGAGTAGGAAGATCGCAGGTTTCGCATGCTGAACGCACGAAACGGCCACCAACGAGGTGGACTCAACTCCTACGGGCACGGTGGTACGGAAAATGCCACCGACTATCAATGTAGAGATTCATGAAGATGGTTGGTGCCGACATCGAGCAACTCAGGGAGCACATGAAAGGCGAGAAGCATTATCGTAGGTTCAGATGTTACCAGCGACCGGGATCACAAAGCAAGGCGCGCGCTAACCATGCCGCCCTATCTAGATATCTCCGCATTTGCCACCGATCTTAATCAGCAGAAGAGGGAGATTGGATCGCAGCTGTTGAAGCATTGCTTGCAGATAGCGAACGATGCCGCGCTGCCATCCTGGCTCATCTCGTTCCCTAGGTCTCACGACCTGTATCTTCGGTTTGGCTTTTGCGATGTGGACCATCGCGATGTCGATTTGAATGCATGGGACAAGAATAAAATGAGAGGATATGGCGCGTACCGCCAGTATGTCATGGTGCAGCGTCTAGCTAGGCGAATAGTAAAATAAAATTAAAATAATTATCCCGTTGCAGTAGTTGCAATAACAGTTAAAACCCAGGGTTTACTCATAGCCCTCCCACGGGTGCTGACGAATAATAGGCCCCTCTACATCTTGTCCGCTCGAGTGCTCACTAGAAGTAACGATATGTGTAGTTCGGAGAATTTCTAGATCGTGTTGTCTTGATAGGCCTCGTTGCGGACCAGGTGAATACGTTGGACGTAATGTTGTAGATGATTTTAGCGTGTCAAGAGGGATTGAGTCAGGCCCCTGAATCCTTTGATATGATCTCTCGTCTGCTGGCCACCGACCCGCACTTGGCCTTGACGGGTCAGTGCTATCTGCCGTCCTACTCGATTTCTTCCACTTTGCTAACGTTGAAAACATTCCAGACAGTCCATTGTTTTTGGTGAAACGGGGTACCGACGGAACACAAAAGACAAGGATGGCCGACGTCATCTCTGCTGCCACCCACAGACCAAGAGAAGATTGCCTGTACAACACGTCGCTGGAGGTCTCGAACTCAACGGTCCAAGCAAGGCGAAACCCAGCTGCTATAATAGCACTAAACGGCCAGGAGAACATATATTAGCGCTTATTAGGCAGTTTCTATTATATAACGTTAAAGGACAGGAAAACGCTCACAAGATACCGACAGCAAAGATAGCAGTCACACCCAACCTCCTTTTCTTTGAGATCTGAAGATCCCATATGACTTTCTGTGGTAGGATAAAGATTGCCACGTCGACGACGAAGTTTATTACGCCCGCCGCGAGATATAACTGCGTAGGATCAAAGCAGCTACCCTTAATAAAAGGATTGTAGAATCTCGCCCATGGTCTGCAGGCAAAGTTCAGGATAAAGGCTGCCGACACATAGAATAATGCGTTGACTGCAAGAATGACACATGAGGCCCAGTAGAAAGCGTTCTTCACATGCTGCGGGTTAAAGATACGATTCCATTCAAGGACTATTGCGAATTTGATAAACATGATGGAAAGGCCGTAGAGAGTCGGTGTGATATAAAAAGACTGAGACAAGTAAGCCATGGTTGACACGAGTTTTCCTTATATTCCACTTCCAGCTACCTCACCTTCAGCACATAAAAGAAGTCTCTGTAGTCAACATCCCATTGATGTACCAAATACCCAACGTGAACGATGGAGTCGAGCACAACACCATAATACCCAATACTTAGGCCCTTGGTGAGACACGTCAGTATGCCGTCATTGGATAAGCGTAGCATTGTCCTCTCAGAGATATAAATACATATGATAATATTAACATAACTAGATCAATTCGAGACTGTCAGTAAATACTATCAAGCGACATAATGTTCCCTATAGTAGTGATATTAGAGCAACCATGCTTACCGTCACTGACAAAGATCGTCTTTGAAATCACCCACGACACATAGAAGCGTATAAGAACAAATGTTGTAGAAAGAGCTATGGCTAATGATATGATGGTGTATGACAATGTATTAGCGTTGGGAGGGTTGAGAGGGTTGGGAGTGACGTTAGGTGGCGCTGGCAAAGCTGGGCTGTTGAGAAAAGCCTCCTGCTGGGCAGGTGTGAGGTAGCTTAAGTCAGGTAGCGACATAACGACTGTTTTGACACGAATTTAATCCAACCAGACGATTGGAAGAATTCGGAGTTGAAGAATATATTGCGCGGAAGCTAGGAAGAGTCGGTGCGAAGTCAGTGTTATGCAAAGGGCACCATTTCTTATGAGCTCGGCTGTCTAGGCTGCTATGAACTCCCAACACGCGCTGAAGGATCATCCGAACCAAGTAAGACTATTAGCCAAGCCTATATTAAAAGTACGCCCTCATCACTCCAGCCTGCTGTGGCGTCTTGTTCCGATTTCATTCCGTAATTGTCTTAGCTCAAGGGCATCACACGTCCTATTAACGTGGCCACTGACCCGCACCTACGATAATACTGCCGACGGCGACGATGCCGTATCCCGGTCGATGCCAGGCCCTGATTGAAGGATCGGAGGCGGCTTACTTAGGATTGCCCAGGAACGTAGCCAAGGCAAGCTCTACCCTCCGGATAGCAGACTACCGAACTTGAGTTTCTCCTATTCACTTCCGGCAGGCACATTAGCACAGTTGAGTCAGACACTAAAGAGCCGAACAACCATTTGAACATGGAACTATCAAGAGTCCTGGATTTAGAGATAAGGTAATACTTATAAGGTAGGGTGGTCTGCATATCTTACGTTGTGCATTAGCTACAACTATTGGTGTGTCGACGATACTATGACACATACTGACCCGGTCCATACTACCGGGACCGAACGGACCTGCAAGGTTTTTGGTTTCTTCGCAGACCTGAAAAATAGCCATAAAATGTGAGGCTAGCTTAGTTTATCTTACCAGTTATAAAGACGCCGCGTAGACCGCATAGAATTGCGAAGTAGGATCACCAGGGCTCTAGGAGCTATAGTGAATTATCAACTGAATTCCAGATTCCAAGCCCTACTGCATGCTCTTGTTACGGACACTCGCTAATTCCTGCCCCCGCCGCGGATGGCAAGCACACTTGTCCTTCATAATATGATAAGTAGGGTAGTATTCGGATACAGCTTATGCAGGTAGGCTGTAGCACGACATATTATTGTCTACATGCATAGTACGTGGCAATGACGAATCTACCACATTTTGTGGGATTGGCCATTAGATCTGCATCCTTATCCCTACTTGCCTCTTAGGGTCTAATGCATGTGGCACAGTCTTCTCACGTTCCTACGTTCACACTTTGGTATGCGGACTTTTGTAGCCACCGCCAAGGTTAAGGTCTGTTATATGCAACGTAAATTGATTCAGCACAAGTCAGTCAGGTACCTAACTACCTAAGCCATAAGTACTATTTCGTATAGAATTCTTTGATCTTATCCGAAATCTTCTCAGCGAAAGCGTAGACTGTGCTTTGCGGGTGACCAGGAGGAAGAATCGCAAAGGAACTAGCATCCACAACTCGTAGTCCAGTCACGCCAATTACTGAAGCATTAGTATCTACCACTGCTTCAGGGTCCTCTAACTTCCCCATGCGACAGGTGGTTGAAGCATGAAACGTCGGTACCAGTGAGTTTCGTATAATGCTCAGGATTTGGTCGTCAGTTTGGACTTCTGGTCCAGGAAAATACTCAGTTTGGTCAGCAAGTATCTCTTTGATGGTAGCCGAAGCGAAAGCCTCTCGAACCCTCTTGTATCCAGCAATTGCAACTTCAATATCAATAGGGTCTGTCAGCCAATTTGGGTTCACGAGTGGTAGATCGGTTATGTTACGAGACTTGAGTGTCACGGTTCCACGTGACCTAGGCGCGCATGGCGATACGACAATACTCGCGTAGTCATGTTTATCGCTAGGATAGCCTGCTTCTGGTTGACGTAGTAGTGGTGATGAATAGTTACCGAAGTATGCGTCGATAGTGAAGTACTCTAGATCTGGCCATGACTGCGGCAGCTTCGAGAGGGCTTCAGTAGCTTCCTTGGATATCATGTCTCGGGGCACCTTTTCGAAGGCAATATAGTCGGCCGCTTGGCTCGTTAATGGGCCTCGTGCATTTACGAAGTAATCCATCGCTGCAGGAATGACTTGGGCAGGATCTGCGAACACCGACGGCAAGGTCTGTACTTTGACGCGGTAGGATGGTCCAAACATGGCGTGGTCCGTCATATTTTGACCTACCCCTGGAAGATCAGAGATTACCGGAATGCCGAGCTCCTTGAGGGCTGCTGCAGGACCTATACCTGATAGCACTGTTATAACACTGGAGTCAATAATGCCCACTTATGGTAAAAGTTACTCGGGGTTTCGGAAGCTTGCAGGAGCAGCAAGAGCAAATGCCCGTTGAAGCAATTTATAGCTCTCAGACATATTGAAAGGGGTAATAAAAGACTCCAGGGGACGTACTGAGAATCTGTGGAGACTGGAACGCTCCAGCGCAGACGATGACCTCCTTTTTAACTGTAAGGCGTAAATCAGAATCAATATCTACGGCCACGGCCTTCTTTTCCTCATCGAAAATGATCTTCTTTGCTAGTGTCTGTCGAAAGACCTTGATATTTGGCCGCGCTTGGCACATGTCGAGGAAAGCAGTCTGTGCAGAGGAACGCAGGGCAGTGGCAGGGTCAATAGTCACGGTACAGAACTGAGAGCCCTCTAGGGTGCCGCTGTTGAAGTCCTCTGCCCGAGGAATACCAATCTCGTTGAATGCCGACCCAAGATGCGTCGAGAACGGCCGAAGGTTATTTGGGTAAGAGACGTGAAGAGGACCTCCGCCTTCGAGAAATGCTTCGGGTTTGTATCTCACAGTACTATCGGAGGATACGGTTGAATCAGGAGCAGTAAACTTGCAGCTCCTCTTATAGTAAGGGAGCATATTCTGGAAATTGTAGGATTCGTCGCCGACGATATCTGCCCACTGTTGGAGGGAGCCCTTATCTGGCCGTTGATACATCACTAGAATACCAAGGTGTTAGCGAATGATCACACTATGCCTAGACAGTCCAACTCAGTGACTGGTAGGCATCCTAGTTGCACACTTACTTGTGTTTCTCCCTGAGCTGCAAAACTCATTAGTCAATGATCGTTGGAACGAGCTTCGGTGGACTCCTACCTCCCACCAAGGCATTTGCCTCGAGCGTAATGTATTTCACGCCCATTGGCTCCTGCTTGTGCAGTTGTCACGAAATTCCAGTCCACATTTGGGTTTGTGTCCTGAGGCGAAGTGCCAGTGAAGGCTACAGAGCACGCTGGTGTGGATGAGACGAAGGGGCTCGTGATCTGGTAGTAGCTGCCGGCCTCCACAATGGCAACTGAGAATTGGGGATCTTCAGAGAGTCGTGCGGCTACCGTAAGGCCGGCTGTACCACCGCCGATGATGACGAAGTCGTAGGAAGCATCCATGGCTCTGCGATGATTTAATGGTAGTGGTATTCAAAGTAAATCACGCAAGAAGGATTTCAATATGGTAAGAATGGATTTCCTGAGTTTAACAATCAAAAAGAATGAGAACCGAATAAACCATAGCATAGCAGGTCTGGAAAGAATGAATGGCACCGTACGGAACAAAGGGGAACTAAAAAAAGCTATTAGTTTTACATCGTGTAAGTACAAAGTTACAGGTCATTATGAGGTGGCATCTACTACAGTATTGATACCTATTGTATGGGGGAGCGTTAGAAGAGCTTGTAATTATGCAAAGCCCCCAAAGATTACATGCAGCTGATGAACGCGACGTCGGCCTGGGTTATCATTGGCGGATGCGGCGCCTCATAGCCGCAGAGACAGTGATATGCTTCAATAGGTCTAAGGCCTTAAATTAGTAAAGTATTAATAGTAATTGTTTTTCAACGGGTACTATACCGCCCAGTTCTAGATCATAATTACACCTGCAGCGTAAAGATAGGACTGTCTCGGATGCCTCGAATCGTAACACATAGAACTACGAAAGCTACTCCCGCCAATTCTTCCCAGGCCGGAGCCCAGCAGAAGTGCACACCTTCTCAGGCAATACTATTTGTCACGCCAAGTTCTGGCCTACTGCAATATGCATCCAAGACGTACCATCATCCTGCAGTGTGGTGTCAGTTTTAAATCCTCTATTACGACCACATATTTACGCAGATACAACGTCGCTATCTATTGAATCCTCTATTATGCTGGGCGACCATGCATTTACGCAGATATCTATTAAATGCTCTTACATGCATAAGCAACGCCGCTGAGACTTGTATCGTGTTCCAAAATTGGATTGTACTGCTGAGAGTCCAAAGAGCCTTAAGTACATGATGTTTAGTGTACTCTAGCTTGTTTTACGAAGTAGCAATCTAAATGGTCTCCTCACAGACAGCTTTGCAACCACGAGAAGAGGGGGAAAATACTAGGTAGTGTAACCATCCTTCCTCGGCATTCATTGTTTGTTACGCGTACGCCTTGACCTGTGCCTCGTTCCAGAGCCAAAACTGCTGCGACATTCCAGTTCCACCCTCCTCCACCGACTTGCATGCTTCCTGGAAGTCTTCTCTCATAGGCTGGAGGAGCCCCCACGGCGCAACTATAAGACATTAGAGAATACTAGGTAGGCAGGTAGTACAAGGTAGTTAGGGGCTGGGCTATTTGTACTTACTCCAGGCATTGTTGTTATCAATAGTGATGTCTGGTGAGAACCCGCCAAAGAGCTCCGTATAGGCACCATAACGGGGCTCGTGCTCTATAAGACTCACTAAAAAGCGGAAAAGGAACCCGGCATGGCGACGCAGCTCTGTCTTTAGATTTCCTGGATCCAGGGACTAGATTGGAGAGCATTTTAGATGGTGGTCTCGCTTCACATCCAAAGATAGAGGGCCGGAGACTCACTACGCTGATTATCCCATCTCCTCCATACCGTCTCGCGAATTCAGCGCTTAATAAGGTATTAGCCGCCTTACTGGTACCGTACTTGACCCACTCGTGCTTATCCTTGCTATAATCAAGGTTCTGCATATCAACGCCTCCCTTCGGCGCGAAATAGCCGGCAAAGCAACTGGATACCCAGACGACCCGGACTTCCCCTGGGCCAGATTCCCTTGCTGTTGAGACCAAACAAGGAGTCAAGAGCTTGGTGAAAAGAAAGGGTGAGATAGCATTAACTCCAAGCTGAAGTTCATGACCTTGTACCGTCTTACTTCCCTTCGGTGGAAGCATGACGCCTGCGTTGTTGAAAAGGATGTGCAGCTTAGTCTCCTTTGACAAGAAGTCCCGTGCAGACTCCCTCACGGAATGAAGGTCGCAGAGATCCAAGTGCAGATAGATCAAATCACCCGTTGAGTTACGATAAATAGATCTGAGTTGGGAGATAGCCTCTGACCCTTTCTCCTGAGATCTCCCAGTGAGATAGACTTTGGCGTTTGCGGCGTACAGAAAGCCCGCGAGCACTTTGCCTACACCAGAAGTTGCACCCGTTACAACAAATACCTGTATAGTCCATCTTAGCTAGTTCTAGTCTTGCTCGTACGTAAACTCACCTTGCCTGACTGATCTGGTATGTCCTTCTCTGTCAAGTTAGGAGGAGGCGGGAAAGGTTGGCTGATGAGCTGCCCCATGATATCTTTTTTAGAACCTGTTCAATTCAAGGCGAAACCTGTCTCGGCTATAGTTGAGACTTGTATGTGAACCCGAATTAACGAGTGATAGATAGGGAATAACACCAAGGGAGTTAGGTGATGGGATTCTTCATAAAGGTTCCAAGCTCGAACTCGGATCACATGCCGGGCGTCGGATGATAGTAATGCGTGGAGCAAGTGGCGGAGGTAGTAGTCTCAATTTCGGTACTCGGATCCTGCAGCTCACTTGCCTATGAATACCACCTAGGACTGCATAATATATGTAGTGTTGCATCGGGTATGTACGCAATACTACACTTCATATTTGGCTCGTACCAATTTCTAGCTGTCCTCCACGCGCCAATGCCATATTAGCTCTTAAGAGGTACCTCAAAACTAGGTACCTGTCACGATTTTGACTACCTACGGCCACATACCTCCGCCTCCGAGGTACAGAACAAAGAGGCTGTTTGTATATAGATATCCAGCTATTGGAAGTAGTAGTTAGAGCTTCTCGTGCGTTAACAAGTATTTAGGGCCTACCCATACATTGCCATTCGTACCTAGAAGCCCGTGACAGTACCGGAATAAAGAAGCGGGGTCCTCGTTCATAAGTAGCTAATAGACGCAGTCAGCCGTTTGACGGTATGATTCACTGGGGTGGACATTTGGCGTATCAGTAGCTAAGATGAAAGTTTAGAATAGAGGTGCGTGAAACAGTCACTTCTTCTGTTACCTAATAGGCATGTTTCCAGGTCGCACAATGCATAAATATAGTATAAAAAGTTCGCTACTCGTTGTATTGATACCTACCGCATCAAGTGGCCACTGATCTCCAGCTGTGTATTGGATACTCCTACCTGATTCTTCATCAACTATAGTCAGTTGTCAGGTGACTATATAATCAAGCACTAGTGTGGTTAAATTACTACGTTCTGACTACATAAATAGATGCCAGATCCCTCTAGGGACCTAGAGGCTCAGGAATCAATTGTTCTCCCTACTGAGCCCTATACTACACACTAACCACCTATTCTCTCTGACATCCCTCTGACATCACTACCTAAATATCTAATCTCGTTGCATATTCAATTCCCGGTACGATTGCTGGGAAGCTTGCCTGGAGGCCCATTCATAGTTTTGCAGCAGCGCAAGCAGTATGGTAAACTCCGCATCTGTGATGCGGGATGACCCCGTATGTATCGTGGGAATGGGTACGTCGTCTTGGCTATTGTAAACCCATCACGTAATATTGATTTGAAGCTCTAGGTTGTCATCTACCAGGGGCCATAAAATCCCCTTGTGAACTCTGGGACTTCCTCGCCCGGAAGCAGTGTGCCCAAGCTGATGTCCCCTCGGAACGGTTCAATATCGATGGATTTTACCAACAGCACGGTAAAGGTCCCGGAGTAATCAACTCACGTGGTGGTTACTTTCTCGAAGAAGACGTCCGCCAATTCGACAACTCTTTCTTCAACATCAACAACGTAGAAGCTACGTATCTCGAACCTCAGCAGCGCAAGCTCCTTGAGGTAGTTTTCGAGTGTCTTGAGAACTCAGGCACCACTTTAGAACAGATATCCGGCAGTAATACTGGTGTGTACGTCGGAAATTTCACACAGGATAGTCTTCTCATGCAATTCCATGATGTCGATCAAATTCACCGCTATCATGGAACTGGTACGGGTTTAACTCTGTTAGCCAATCGAGTGAGCCACGTATTTAATCTTCATGGTCCGAGGTTAGTCTGACCGATACAAGTTTTCTTTCTGGTTGCTAATCCGCCTACACTTCAGTGTGACGCTCGATACAGCGTGCTCTTCATCCATGCACAGCTTGCACCTCGCTGTCGCTGCGATAAAGGCTGGGGAGTGCGATAGTGCGATAGTCGGCGGAGCGAATCTAATTCTAACTCCACAGTTCCATATTGCTGTATCGAAGACAGGGGTTCTCTCACCTACGTCAACTTGTCACACCTTTGATGCGGCAGCGGACGGATACGGGCGAGCAGAAGGCATTAACGCTATATATGTTAAACGTCTGTCGCATGCAGTGCGGGATGGGGATACAATATTTGCGGTTGTGAGAGGATCTGCTCTTAACTCGTAAGGATCCCTTGCCAGCCTAGACTATGCACCATTAACCTTAGTCGCTGCAGGAACGGGAGGACGCCAGGCGTAACTCTACCCAGTGTCGAATTTCAGGAAGCTGTTATTCGTAAAGCATATTCGAGCGCCTCACTTGACTTTGCTGATACCGATTATGTCGAATGCCATGGTACCGGCACAGCTGTTGGCGATCCTATTGAAATAGAGGCGTTGGCCCGCTGCTTTTCCCGAGACGCGAACCACCCCTTGATGATTGGAGCGGTAAGCAATTATTTTTGAGGCCGCGTTTCTCGTTGGATATTTGTCGGAGGCTGTTCTAACCTGTCTTTGACCATAAGGTCAAACCTAACGTTGGCCACAGCGAGGCAGCTAGCGCACTCACGTCTATAATCAAAGTGGCTCTCAGCCTTCACCGTGGCTTTTTGCTACCAACACTAGATGTTAAAGAGTTCAATCCGAAATGTAAGTATATTCAAAACCAGTCTTGCTTATTTTTGGGTATTATCAGACGACTGATTCTGAATGATAGTCAATCTCCCGTCACTCAACTTCCAGGTAGTGACGACGATTCAACGCTGGCCAAGATCTCACAGAAGAGCCAGTGTCTCTTCATTTGGGTACGGCGGTGCAAATTCGCATCTTATACTTGAATCCTATGATAGCTACATGGGGGGAAAATCCAGAGAGGACGTTTCCTGCTGGAAGATACAGCCCAATTCATTCGTATTACCAGTATCTGCTGCATCTGGAGTATCTCTAGAGACACGTAAAGAGTCGATTTTGAGCGTGATATCTCAGTCGAACGCCGACCAGTGCGGGACATTAGTGTACACTCTGGCACAACGAAGATCCTTCCTGGAGTCAAGAGCTTTCTCCATAATTAGTCACGAGGAAGGAAGTGCCAAATTTAAGCCATCAGACTGGACAACTCGCAAAAGTGAAACCCCACTGCCTATTGCTTTTGTATTTAATGGCCAGGGGTCTCAATACGCTAGGATGGGCAAGGAACTTTTCGAAAGCAACTCAGTATTTCAAAACACAATTCGCCAAATGGACCAAGTTATACAAAAGCTTCCCTCCCCTTTGGCACCGGGGTGGACATTGGAGGAGACCATTCTCGGCGCGCCTGACAGAAGCCAAATCAATCATGTTTCTAGAAGCCAGCCGCTCTGCACTGCGCTTCAAATTGCGCTTGTCAATATGCTGCGAAGCTGGGGTATTAAACCTTCTGTCGTTATCGGCCACTCCTCTGGCGAGATCGCCGCCGCTTATGCCGCTGGTCATCACACGGCAACTCAGGCGATGCTTGCGGCCTACTTTCGTGGGTATTGTGCTGCCAAGGTAACAACGCGAGGAGCTATGCTGGCTCTCGGCGTTTCTTCTATTGAAGCTAAGGCTCTTCTAGATAAACTTGGGCTTATCAATAGCCTTACGATCGCATGCGTCAACTCGCCTCAAAGCGTAACAATATCAGGACCGCAAGAAAATGTTCACAGCTTATTTAAAGAATGCCAAAAGCAGCAGATATTTTCCCGGTTATTAGAGACAGGCGGCCGCGCCTATCATTCGCAGGATATGCTTGAAATCGGAGCACTATACGAGCAACTAATTGCACCATACGTTGACAACAATGTCGAATCCGAGAAGAGAGCCTCGCTCATCGAGATGTATTCAACCGTCGGATGCAGTGATGATGAGACTTGTGAAATCCGCTCTGGTATGAAGTGGTCTCGTTATTGGCGTAGCAATATCGAACAACCTGTCCAGTTCTCCTCGACGGTCAGCAGGCATATTCTAAGTCGAGAGTTTCATATTATTGAAATCGGCCCACACTCCGCGTTAAAAGGGCCCATCAAGCATATTCAGGCTGTAACCAGGGGTCGTGACCAACTTCTACCCTATACGCCGACCCTGATCAAAAATGAGAATGGGGATGTATGCATGAAGAGGTTAGCAGGCACGCTATTTCTTTACGGGCATCAATTAAATTGGCAAGACATTAACGATCTGCCACACCATCTTCGGAAACCAATGGCTGATCTTTCCAACTATCCTTGGGACTACTCGAGAGGCCTGCTTTGGTTCGAGCCTCGTACAAGTATAAACATGCGCAATCGGGTGTACCCACGGCACGAACTTCTTGGGTCTCGGAATATTGTGACTAACGAGATCGACTGGACTTGGAAAAACACTCTGAATCTTGAAGAAGTCCCGTGGCTACGCGATCACAAAGTCGGAAGACAAGTGATTTTCCCTGCAGCGGGCTATCTTGCAATGGCTGTAGAAGCCCTATCTCAAATACGAGGTCTCAAAAGACGAGCTGGACTCAACGATATGGCCTTCAAGTTCCAGAACGTCAGCATCAATGCGGCGCTTATAGTATCAGATGGTGCCGAGCTTCACACCACAATGTCACTACGCAGACTTTCCACTCGAAGTAGTTCTACAAAACTCTACGACTTTGGTATATCGTCGTGGGCAGCAGCAGGTCGGTCCACTCTGCACTGCTCAGGGGCAGTAAAAATTGTCGATGTTGTCGATGCACTTTCGAAAAAAGACTCGACTATCAGTGACGAAACGATCGCATATCGCTCATGGGCTCCGGGTTTATGGTATGATAAATTGACAGAACATGGGATGGGCTATGGACCGCAATTCCAATGCCTTACCAAAATCTTCACAGACAATGATCGTCAGAGATCAGACGTCAAAGTCACTATGTCAATTCCAGCACCTTTTACATCCGGCTCCTACTATCCCGTTCATCCAATATCCCTGGACGGCTGCCTTCAATCAGGCACCATCAGTGCGACCTTTGGTAGTCCGAGAGCATTGCGTTGCTATCTTCCCGTTTTCATAACTGAGTGTCAAGTGCAAGCGGTGAACCTTGGATACGAAGATAGATGTGGTTATGTCCACTCTCGATCGCAAAAGACGGGGTTCTCGACGATGAGAATGAACTGTACACTTCGAGGCTCCCAGGACAACATTATCGTTGACATGAAAGGTATCCGTTTCAAAGTGTACACAGGCGCCGATTTTGATGAAGTAAAACAGGAATTACAATCACAACGCCACCCGACCTTGCGTGTCGACTGGAAGCCGGAGATCACACGGCTTAACCCAGCCATTGAGACTCAACTTGACGATTACATTACCATTGCGATTCGCCACCGGCATCCCAGTCCACTAACTGGTGATAATGAGCCCCATAGCATCGTCGGAGCTATTCTTGATCTAGCAGGCCACCAAAATCCACGGATGCGCGTTCTTGAGCTCGGAGATGAGAACGCAGGTAGAACCCAGTCTTTCCTCGCGATTCTAGACCATAAAACGGCGTTTCCTCGCTTTGGGTCATGGACCACAAGCACAGTAGAACTAAATGGCAGTTTTGAGGCGAACGAGTCCCCTTACGATGTCCTGCTACATTGGGTGAACATACTCTGTGAATACCTTTTGCGGTCGTTAGCTAACCATTTATAAGTACCCTGAATCTGGCTGCAACCGTGGAAATTCCCAACGCCAACTAGCATCCTTCGTTGGGGAACGCGGCATCATTATTGCGCCACAATCAACCACAGTACGTGCAAACTTGGAAGCTGATGGTTTCACCGTCATTGTCGTGAAACATCAAATACTCCTCGCAATACGATCAACAGAGCGACCAGCACTGCAAGGCAAACATATAGTCATACTTGTAAGTAACCGCATCTTTTAAATATTATTCGGCATCTTTACCTGGAATCCTTAAACTAACCAATCCAGACTCCTCGTGACCATTCAAATATTGATCAGTTCGCCATGTCTCTAGCAGCATACCTACAATTAAATCATGTCTCTAGCATTATAGATCGCCTCATGCTTGATAAGCTTGATAAGGTTATGATCCCCGAACAAGCCATCGTTATTTCACTTCTTGAAGCTGGCGAGGAGTTCCTGACCACCATGACTCAAGAGAGCATGGATAAGTTGCGTCTGTTAGTAAGCAGGGCCAGTGATGTGATCTGGGTGACCTGCGCCAATCAACTCGGAAACATCAAACCCAATAATATGCTTGTTAGCGGTTTTTCTAGGGCAATAACGTTAGAAAGGCCATCGTTAAGATTTGTTGTTATGGATATCGGCTCATCTGATGAGTTGTCTGTGGAGACAACTGGCATCTGCCAGCAGATTGGTGCTGTCCTCGTCCCTGGTTTCACAGACAAGCAGCAAATGGATGAACGAGAATTTGTCTTGTTCAATGGGCTCCTTTACATTAGCCGTTTCGGCCCTGATTTTGAGCTGAATACTTTGTTCCAGCATCGCCTCAAGACCCAAAGCGCCGCATCGAAGAACACGCTTGCTAATACCTCGAAAGCCGTGCTCTCAATTGGTCTGCCTGGTGTTGCAGATACACTCTACTTTCGGCAAATTTGCGAGCCCATGACTGAACCACCGGCAGGGTTCATTGATGTTGCTGTCAAAGCTGTTGGCCTGAATGCCAAAGATGTTTACGTAATGAGTGGTCGTGTCGAGGTTCAAACAGGGACTTCCGCTAACGAATTTACCGGTGTGATCACGGCAGTGGCTCCCGACGTCAAACAATTTGAAGTAGGCGATCGGGTCTTGGTGTGTGCGCCCAATAGCTTCTCTACGATTGAGCGAGTCCCGGGGCGTGCTGCGGTGAAAATACTTTCGGGCGAAAACTATACCACTATGGCCTCACTCCCTGTAGCCTACTGTGCGGCTTTATATGCTCTACGGGAGCGATCGAGTTTACGAGCTGGTGAAACTATCCTCGTGCATTCAGGGGCTGGTGCTTTTGGAATGGCAGTCATCTCAATCGCACAGAATATCGGCGCTACCGTATACACAACGGTTGGATCGGACAAAAAGCGAGACTTCCTGGTTAGCCGATTCGGTTTGCCGCCCGCGCACATCTTTCAATCTAGAAACGATTCCTTTGTTGCGGATTTGAAGAGGGAGACTAATGGGCGCGGCGTCGATGTTGTAATCAACTCCTTAGTAGGTGACCTGATGCACTCGAGTTGGGAGTGCGTCGCGGATTTTGGTCGGTTCGTGGAAGTCGGGAAAAAGGAGTTGGTGGATGCTGGGAATCTTCAAATGCATATTTTCTTGCGAAACGTGACTTTCACGGCATTTGACCTCGCAGATCTCTTTTTCAGCAACGAACCATATCATCATGAAACCTCTAGACGGTATGTAACACCTTTCCATCTCCAATGCGCTAATTAATTCATTATCATCAACATGATATTCACGTATAAATGCTGACCACTCTTCAGGCTATTAAAGGATGTGATGGCGATGTATCGCTCTGGTCGGATTACTACCGCGCCTATTACGGTATTTGGTGCAGAAGATATTTCTAAGGCGTATCGCTATTTCTCCATTCAAGATCGGATCGGGAAAATCGTTATCTCCTTTGAAGACTCTCAAGCTTTGATTCCTGTAAGAAATACTTCCCCATAAGCTTTTGTCGAGCTCGTTGAAGTTTAACCTCTTGACGGCTTGAGATATCATGCCTCAAGGGTCATTACTAAGCAAGTACAGTTTTCCCCATCTACATACAGGACCATTCTCGATCCTGGAAAAACGTATTTCCTTGTCGGCTGCCTTGGCGGTCTGGGCCGTAGCCTCAGTCGATGGATGCTTCGTAGAGGGGCTAGGAAGTTCGTATTTCTTGGTAGATCGGGTTTAGCGAAAGAAGCAGGCCAAGAACTGGTCGCAAGCCTTCAACGCGCAGGTGCCCATGTGACAGTCATTCGTGGAGATGTGTGCAAAGCTGCCGATGTACAAGAGGCTGTCAAAGTTTGCATGTCCCAGGGAGGTCGAATCGGAGGTGTTGTTCAGGCTGCCATGGCATTGCATGAAGCACTATTCGAAAATATGAGCAGCGCCCAGTGGCACACAGTGGTTCGTCCTAAATGGGCTGGTACTTGGAACATTCACAATGCCCTACAAGGCAACGAGCACGGGCTAGACTGTAAGTCATTACCAAAGCCATTTCGAATCCCCAGTTACTCAGCGCGGGGAGCAAAAGGCATTTGTCTATCTACGAAAGCTAGGCCAAAGACTTTGCGTAATCCGAGACCCCTGCATATACCGCCAAGGATAACGAATACTCACAACTAGTGTTACAGTCTTCCTCATGACCTCATCTATGAATGGCGCTATCGGTGTTGCCACAGAAAGCAACTATTGCGCAGCTAACGCATTCCTTGATGCCTTTGCTCAGTGGCGCCGCAATCAAGGGAAAGTGGCGGTATCAGTTGGCTTAGGGATGATTTCAGAAGTCGGTTATCTCCACGAGAACCCTAATATTGAGGCTTTGTTGCTTCGAAGGGGCGTACAGCCTTTGAACGAGGACGAGTTACTTCAGGTCATAGACCTTGCTATTAGTGGAACTGGCAGTTACTCCTCCCCCCCTCACATCCTGACTGGCATGGAAACTTTGGAGGCTCGTAAGCTTTTCAGTCGGGGATTCCAGATGACTCATGCCATCATGGACGACCAACGCTCAGCTATACTCGCAGCGGCTCTTGAGAACGCGGGAGATCCCCATGAGGGAGCGACCAAGAGAATGCGCAATTCAGGAGTCAATGTCACAATACCCGAATGGCTAGAAGTTATGCCTCACCATATCCAAGATTCGCTGATTGCCGAAGCCGGCGCCGACTCATTGAGAGATGCTATTCGTAGGACGATTGGTAGCCGTTTCTCGAGTCTCATTCTCTTGCAGGAGAATCAAATCAATCATCAGAAGCCGTTTGCGGACTACGGCGTAGATAGCATGATTGCCTCGGAATTCCGAACGTGGTGTTGGAACACGTTCAAAGTCGACATACCACTCCTGGATCTTATAAGTACGCAGAAGAGTCTAGACACAGTCACGGAGTTGGTGGAGGCGACACTCACTGACGCTCAGCGTAAACTTTAAATTACCATATCTATGTTAGCTCAGCATCCATCCCAGAGACATCAGCAGCCTCAGCAGGAGTCGCCGAGACTATTATATAAATTAATTTAGTCTTGAATGTGATGCTTGAGTTTAATATCAAAGCGAGCTATCTATCTCTCACAACCGTCCGTCGTCCGCGTATTCAGTCGTACACTAATGATCCCAATACTCTTTAGTGAGTACCTACCTAGACAAAGATGAGAAATACAAGATAGCTTACTTGCGAACCTTATCTCGGCCCATACTCGAACCGATATGCTAACAACAAGATATACCGGGATGCGGTTAGCTTTATCGGGGCACCCGGTGCCGATGCCGATTTCCGGTCCGCGAGCGGGGAAGATGGAGTTTGGCAACATGAACTCGAGGATCTCCGAACCTTATCGCTCATTATGAATGAATACACATACATACATCTAGGTATACATACATGTCTTTCTAAGGGTGCACAACATAATATCTCATTGCTGATGTCCATCCACCGGCCACCCTTGGTATAGAGCATACTCAAAGTAACGGTTACACATACATTGGCTTAGAGAACCCTAGTCAAGGAAAAACATATTGCTCATTGGTTAATCAGATACTCTTTTCTATTGATTGCATAAACTATGGCACCCTCAGTAGCTACCGAGACCGTACAGCACACGCTGACGCTGACGCTGAAGGGTGACAAGAAGCCTGAGGATGGGACTGGAAAGGCCGCGGGGGAGGAGAAAACCCCTTTAGAGGTCAGTTTACTCGAATCACACGCGCAGTTACCCGGGCGTTGTATTGCTGCTTATGCGAACCCAGCCACGTAGAGGGCATAAATCGCCCTGTATCCATACTTACGCTCCCGTGTCCTTCTATGCATTAACACGCCACTGACTTACAGCCCTAGGCCATCTCCCACGGCATGGTCATGCCAGGTAAGATAAACCACGTACCTAGTTAGACTATAGAAGAGCCGCATTCAGAGAAGGTCTGAGAGCCAGCCCCCGCTCTAAACAGGGACGTCCTCACCAACCAACAAACCAACCAGCCAACCAAGCCAGCCCATCAATCTAACACACGTATGTGCCAAAAGGGATCCCGACATTCCCGAGCTATGTCGCAGAGCGACGCCACACGCTGACGCACATGGCGGCGACGTTCCGCTTCTTCGCGCGCAGCGGGTTCACAGAGGGCCAATCCGGGCACATATCCGTGCGCGACCCGGAGCATCCGCGCCTGATGTGGATGAATCCGCTGGGCCGGCACTTCGGCATGCTGACGGCTGGCGACATGATCTGCCTCGACATCGAGACGGGCCGCGTGGCCGGTGGTAATACGTCGCGCCCTGCCAATGCGGCTGGCTATCTGATCCACTCGGCCGTCCACAAGAGACGGCCTAACGACGGTACGTTTTGCTTACCTGCTTTATGCTGTTAGGTATTTGCTTCACGCGTCTGTCTTTCCTGCGCGTCCGGTGGGTTCCGATTGGTCCCCCCCGGTGTTAGTCTCCTGCTGTTTCAGCCAGTCAGTGAGTATCGGGACGGCTATAGGATTACTGGTCATCTATGGCCCTGAAACACCATAGACATGCGAGGATGGGGCACGGATGAGAGCGGGTGATCCCAACTAACAACGAGCCATAGTCCACGCCGTCTGCCACGCCCACAGCAACGCGGGCCGTGCCTGGAGTGTCTTCGCGCGGCCGCTGGAGATGCTGAACCAAGACGTATGCAACTTCCATAACGCGCATGCCGTATACGCGCAGTACGGAGGCATCGTGTTCGGGGCCGAGGAGGGCGAGCACATCGCCGCGGCGCTGGGGGACGCCAACAAGGGCGTGATCCTCATGAACCACGGGCTGCTCACCGTGGGCGCCACCGTCGACGAGGCGGGCTTCATGTTTGGGCTCATGGACCGCTGCTGTGCAATGCAGTTGCAAGTAGAGGCTGCTGCCGCCAACGGTCTGCCTAAGCAGATCATCAGCGACGAGGAGGCCGCGTATAACTTCAAGATGGCGAGCGAGACGAACGCGCTCTACCGCGAGGCCCAGCCCGATATCGAGTTCGAGTTCGAGATGGCGGGTGGAGAAGGCGTGCTTGCCAGGGGGTTTGAGGCCCTCCGACCGCTTGAGTTGTAAATATGATAGATCATAGACCTGGGTGTATGTGTGTGTCCAAGGTGTGTCTAAGGTGTGATGGCCTGACTTCATCCCCCTCGTCTCGGACTTTTCATGGATGCGTGATACATTCTCGTGACGAGAGACCTGGGGTCGGGAAGGTGGTGTAGAACTAAGAGTACCTACTACCTAACCCAGACGCTCAATGGACGTGTCGTCGGCTTGAGACGAGGTTTCGTCTGGGGGCACATAACAACGTACAAGGTAGGCATAAGATGCACACCGGAGATATCTCGTGCTCGCTTTACCCCCACGCCTCACAAAACACACCACTGGACGAAAGCGTTCATTCTGGCCTGATACTGGATACCTACATGCCTACCTTCTCTGAACCCGCCGTCTGGTTATTGTGGTTGATAGTGTACCTACTGTAGCCCTTCGTACATAAAGACCTTCCCGCGTTGGTTGGTCGTATCTTGCATACATAATGTATCGCCCCGATGACCCTTGATATGTTGTGCAGCCGGGGAACGACACCCGGAAGATCTCGACGTAACCTCGCGGGGTCCGAAATATGCGTAAATAAATAAATGGGTTTTACCGTGATTACTGGTAGGTATACTTACACATACTGAGTAGTAGTAGCATGAAGCGATATTATCGCCATGGCCAGCGACGCAACCCTACGTACAGGTCTGTAGTTTCGAACACCCTCGTTCGTGCATCTGCCTGTGCCCGTTTTCTATCAAGCCACCGACGGGAGGTTCCGCAACGAACCCGCTCTAATCCGCGTATAATAGATACCGCCTTGTACATAGTAAGCCGTAAATAGAGCGACCCTAGATAGTTTACAGCAGATCTATTCTGTATCTGCCTACGAGATGGACCCTCGTACGATACTCCCTGGTAAGACCCGTTGAAGAAAATGTACTTACAGTAGAGACTTGTAAAGGAGGATAATTAGCAGCATTTGATAATGTGCAAATTTCAAGACAAGATGGGTCAACTGCCAGGGAAGAGAAAAGGGCTATATTGCCCAAACGGGAAGTCATCGCGGGTATCCCCTACACAACTACCTAGATACAGCAGTTTTTACACAAAAGCCAGGACAGGGCATGGGTAGGGACGGGGAACAGCCGCGACTCACTACCGAACTAATCTGGGGAAGAGGGAAAAATGGCATGATCGCGAGGTAGAAATCGGGGGGTTGCGCTGTCAGAGACGAACCGTCTCTGCAGCTGGCCCGAACCTTTCATTTGATCTTGCATCCCATCTAGATACGTACATACATAATAATACCCTTATCTCTGACCTAGGTTAGGGGTAGGTACCATACGCACTCCCCCAGTCGACTGAAAATTTTCAAGGTTCGTTCTTTTTTTCCATTTGTGTAAATTTGAATATGGAAAAAGGGAGGCGTGCACTAGTGCGGGTATGTATGCGTCTGTCATTGAATCCTTCGCGGCAAATACTCTCGCCTCGCCTGAAAAAGAGCTAGAGAAAAACCGCCTTACGACCAACGGATTTCGGAGCCGGTGTAGCAGCGCCCCAGTCTGGCTTGACGACGACACCTGTCTCCTTCCTGTCCTGTCAGCCAGCCCTCAGGCTCAGGGCCTTGAAAAAATTCTCCGGACACGATCCAGATTGGGCCGCGGCCAACATTTCCCCTAACTATATCTTGGGTACTAGGTATGTATGTAGATAAACAAGGTTATGCTCAGGGTTCGGACAAGCAAGCAAGCAAGCAAGCAAGATCCAGATCCAGCAAATCTAAGATGCTCCTGACATAATTATGTGGCGTTCGCATGGCCTGAGACTTCGGGAGAAGTGCGGAATACGCGTAATAATTTGCTATTATCTATTTACTACTACTATGTATGTATTCCTTCGCGTATCACCGTCCATCCTTCATGTCGGCAATGGCCTACGGTGGCGTCTCGCCTCTCTCTCGCTTGCTGGCTATTTCACAACACCCGCCGCACAACAACATACTAATATTGAATTCAATGTCGCTACGAGGTGGACATAGCCGCGGGACCTGCTGCACTTGCAAGGGCATGACGGCATGAACAGGTAGGTAGAGGGTTTCCCAAGACGTCGTATTCCGCGCTGCACCTCCTGCATTGCACATCAGACTGATGCGACGGTATGGCGTAGACAGATGCTAGAACGGGAGCGTATATTGATAGAATAATACATACGTAGATGGGTAATGAGCGGTTTCAAAACAAGAAGGACGCCAACTATTGCGTTCCTTCGCCGTCGCCATCTCCGACGGCTTGCTTGCTTGCTTGGTGTTGGAGCTTAATGCATCATCGGACTCGCATTCTGCAACCCCCTCCCCTCCCCTTGGGTGAACTGAAGTGGGACATGGTAACATCGCGAGTCGTAAAACAACCTTGATCATGGGCGTAAATCATTCACGACACAGGAAGGCACCTTATCGCCCAAGCATCCACCATCGTCTGGGGAAAAACCCACTTGGTCTTGATAGGTCGTCGTCATGCGCGCGCCGGTCCGTTTTGTTGGCACACCATGACAGATTTCACCGAAGACACCACCACACCCATCGGTACACCCCCGCCATCTGCCGACGCCATTCGCACGCGGCCTAACTATCCAGTATACCGTACCTATGCGTGCTCGTATGTGAACGATGTGAGGGTGACATTATTTATTCTGGCGCCTATTCGTCCATCTGAATGCACTCGCAGCTAGACTGCGCTGGTCCGTAAATAGCGCACAACGTATTGCCATCGATGCCAGTTGGCTTCCGGAAGCAACGGCGAATAGAAATAGCGTGTGCTGTGAAGAGCCTCAGATACGTGCATGTTTGTCGAGGAACGTACGGAGGGTTGAAAAGGACCGTACAGAAGTCGACCCAATTTTGTTATCTAGCTAACTTTGCGAGCTAACCTCAGATGCCAGTCTGACATGTCGAAGCTTTTGCGTTTGGCACGCCGCATCGCGCCCGCATCGGGAATATCTAGTACCTATCTGGATAGCTAGATATCAAAGGAGGTATGGGTAAAATATCTCGGCCCACTTACTCGCGCCTAGTTTAATTAGCTACAGATGGGCATCGCTTGGGTACCTACCTCTATACGTTATATACAGTAGTCTATAGGTAGTTATCCAGGTAGTATAGATAGATGCTGCGGTGGGAATCGCTTGTGCCGAAGCGCCTGACGCAGTGGGACTTGATAGGATTTCGACCTAAGTCTTAAGCCTAGGTAACTCAAGTATCGGACGAGTTGATGATGCTATCCCGACGCCGTAGAGCAAGGAAATAGGGGGATCAGATGGATATCGCTGCCCAGGTAGGCATTGTGCATACGCTATCACCGGGCACCAACTCAAATTAGTATCGAGGCCACAAATAAACACATGGCGGCAGCAGCAGCATCCTGAACGAGCGGGCCTCGCGCCATCAAGGACCCCTTCGAAACCCCATCCGCTTCCTGTCCGCTGAAGCTTCGTACCTGCGGATGAACCGGGGCCGCCCGCCCCCCCATATGCGACCTGGCGGCCGTTCACTGGCTGCGGCTCACGAAGGGATCCCCTTCCCCTTCCCTTGCCTTCCTAGCGGTCCCTGACTGACGACGACGGCCGATACTTAGTAGACTTAGTAGGAAAAATTCTGCGAAATGCCTATCTCTCCCGTGAAACGCATTCGCTGTCACAATTCGCTCACCATGACGCTATGGCTTAGATGGCTAGCTCGCGGAAACGGGATGGGTAAACCTGAATATATGGACCCGCCGCCCGCGAGGACATGGCTCTGGTTTATGGCCGTGAACTTGAACCGCAACGAATGGGCGTGGGGGGTATAATCCGGAATATCGATGCTGCTGGTAGTGATGACCTACGTAGGTGGTAGTCTGCGAGCCGGTTTGTCTGTGATCGTCAATATCATCGTTACACAATAGTATTCATTAATTCGTTCATTAATTCTCTCGACTTGGAATAATCCACGTTCTCTATTCGCCCTTGGTCGTTTATGCATGCACGTTTATGAATTTCTAGTCGGTGGGGCGATATAAGCATGATTTATCGGGTGTCAATTTAACAATGAATGAACTTGCAAGCATCATGGATGTTGGTTTAAGGTACCCATAGTTAACTAGGACGTCTTTATATAGCAATGTAACTGCTATTTAGTCCACCAATACTTCTTGCCAGGGAGGCTCTTTATAAAACGTATACAAGGTCCAACACAACAAACAATAACCAACATAACCAATTGGCTTTGCGGATATCATTTCGAGGTTGACAAGAGGTTATTTAGATTTGCTGTTGCGAGTTGAAATGACTGGCTGAGAGGTATGCAATTAGCTTCAGGGTGTGACATCTCTCGTAGCTACCCTGCACGCATAAAAATACTGTTGAAGTGGCAGTGCACAGCTAGAGGCGTGAGCCTAAAGCACTGCTCGTACACCGTAGTGTAGTACAGTGTCTGCCTGCCTAGCTATGGTGTGCCTAACGTACTGTGCGGTACTATGGATGCCTGTCGGACAAGACCCTCTGTTTCTCTCGGTTATCTGTGGAGATCAAAGCTTGGCGTATTCTTCATCAATCACTACCGAAGAAAAGAGACAGATATCCGTACCTACATACTCATAGTACGTACAGACTATTTCGAAGAATCTCTAATCGAAATCAATATTAAGCCAGCCACCTTGAAGGCCTAGCCGTGTATGATGATAACAGACGCCCGCCTGACTATTTGACTCATTAGTGTATATGGTGCACATTGCGTCAATCTGTTAGTTAGTCGGTCAAGTTGCCGAGGGAACCCCTGCGGTAACAATTTGGCACACATGGTGACTAACCTGGGTTACGCCTTTTTCTTCACTCTTGGAATGTGCAATATTCTGTAAGTAGTTTGCCTTTTTTGTCTCGAGAACCCCGCTCGACGCCTCTGCACTGTATTATCATGGCATGGATGCGTATAGTGCCTAGGACCTCTGTCACACACTTGGCGAACCACGGTGCCTACGACTACGAATTGGAAATTGGTTCAATCCGAGATGAGTCACGGAGAAAAAAAATTGATTGAAATTGACGAGGGAGCCAGCCAAGAGCACCTTGATGTCTAGTGTCTGGATCGGGAAGGCTAGGCTAGGTGCACTACCGGTATGTATGTACTAGATTCGATCACGGTGGATATGCAAGACAGCTACCTGTCTGGGTACGGTACCTCGTTCACTTCAATCACATTTCGGTGTGCCATGGTAAGGTGACGTGTTATCACACTTGGATAGCATGTGTCTTATGGAACAGCGTGCCCGGCTACTGTATAGCTTCCAGAACTATATCCAAGGGCTTCTCGAAGAAGCCTGTCAGAGCCTGTCTTGCCTGCCCGGTCTGTCTTACTACGAAGTCCCCACCGCCGATTTCAAAGACGAGACTGAATTTGCTCTATCCGAGTCAAAATCTCAAAAAGCCACGGACCTACGTACGGACGTACGTACAGTAGGTGTTTTTTTCTAAGACGATTGAGATTGAGATTGCAATGCACGAATAGATCAGAGACATGGCGGAGCCCTACCGGAGACCAGGCTGGTGGCGGTCGACAACGGCTATGCGTGACGGGCGGATTGTGGAATGGTGGGTGAAACACAGCAGAAATGAAGATGGAGTCATGCCTGGATCGGTTCCTATTCGTTCTAGACAGGGCCACCTAATTAATTATTGCCGTGAAGTGATGTTCTGACTTCCTACATACAGTACTGAGCACACTAGGTATTCTTGATGAGACGGACGAGGCTAGCGAGCTAGGGTGCTTCGTGCGGATGAGTGAAATCGAGATCCACCCGAGGTATGTACTTAACACGAATGCTAGCTGCTAGTGCTATGCTAAGTATCTAGCCAAGTTGGACAAGACGTAGGGAGGATGGCTGGCTGAGTCACCGAACCTGGGTGGAACTAGCGAGTGAAGTTCCGATGATTAAGAAAAGATGCCTGCGTATGAAATTTTTTTTCACATGCGTCATCTTGTCTCTGAGATGTATCGAAGAAAAAAATTTTCTTTGCGTGATGGTCTGACTGGGCGTTTCGTCCATGCCACGGTCCTAGAATTACTTCCAAGATGGATCGCGCCCCAATTACAGTAATGAGCAAAGCAGGACCGGACCGGAACTGAGCAATGTGGGGCACGGACCACTTACTGCCTGAGGCGACATTTGACATAGGGAGCTATGGGCACCATAAGGCTACGGCACGGCAGTAAGAGGATCTGGGGGTGTTAGTTAGCGGAGTTTTTTTTTTTCTTTAATGAGTGGTTTTTTTTGGATCGCTCATCTAAGCGAAACATTCATTTGCCCAGTTATTCGCCAGTTCTTCCTTGCTTCCGTCAGATACATAGGGCGGTGCTGGCAGGGAAGGGTACCTATTTTTGCATTGATGCCTATATGGAGTACGGGACATACATACATAGTAGGCATCCCACTTTGAGGTCCTTCCTATGAGAGCTTTTTCGTTGGATGGGATATGTAGGTACTGGGCATTCTGGCTGAACAAGTCCCGCTTGGTGACACCACTTTATGAGCAGGACGTAGGTACAAGCTTCCCAAGCTTGATGCAGAGAGGCCCAGGCCCTGGTGCCTGCCCGGTGCCTGGGAAGCTGGCTGTTAATGCAAGGGAAGTGAGGTAGGCAGAACTCGGAAGTGTGGGACGGGCCGGCGAAACTCAACATCTAAGACACGTATACTTGTGAAGCGTCGGGGGGTCCTGTAATTGGCGCAATTACAGTATGGGCGTTTTGTGGTTCTTCAACTGTCTCACTCGATCAGAACTTACTACGGTGGGAATCTAGATACGCGCCTCAGGGCGAATGAGCCTCCTGGCTGAGCAAAGAGCAAGTCAGTCCGCCATACTACTGCTATCTGGTGTATCTGGTGGCGATCGGGGCTGAAGATGAGGGCAAGCCAACTCACTCAGCAAAAGCAAAGTCTGAGGTCAAAGCAATAGAAGGAAAACGTGGCACAACGGTGGTTCGAAAGTCAGCATCGCGCGTTAACGATGACGAGCTGAGTGAGAGGAGCTTGCTCAGACTCGGACTTGGAATGGAGCTAGACGGCTAGCCCGAATGACGCCCAAGCTTAACCTTAGAGGCGAATGAGAAAACCTTATTGTTATTGCCTTGGGCATGGGCATGGGCAGTCGCCGACGTCTTCTAGGCCTTTCGCCTAAGCATGATGGCTGCCACAATCGCCTGGGTGGGTTTTACTTAGTCACCAAAGCCAAAGGGCAGCTAAGGAGCTCCATCCTGTGGCTCAAGTGAGGTCCTGATGTCATGTTGTGTGTGTGCCGTGCCGTGCCGCGCCGATTCGCCGCGGCCTTGTTAAGGAATCCGACCCAGCAGGCGTAGCGCCGAGGGCCCGAAGAATGATAGGACTCTGGATATTCCATACTGAATCCTACAGTGCGATGCCCCTGTTGGATCGGCCTTGCTATTGCCGCAGGCCCATTCGGATGCAGGTGGACGGATCGCATATTTCACATTGATTGATCCACGGCTGTGCAGCCACGTCCGCCAGTCTGTCTCCACGAGTTGTGCTTTGACCAGAGCTTTGTTTCGAGTCCTTCTTCCTAGGGAGGACATCTTGTTAGCTATCACGTAATGTTTATTATGTCTAAGCATTAGTAGCAAGGAGGAGACCCAATACGCGCTTCCCGTGCAGTTACGCTTATTAAATGTTATGATTCTCAGGCGTGTTAAAGAGACGATAGTCTTAGCGTAACAGATGAGGTGAGACGTGCTGGGCAAAACAGGTAGCTAGTTACCATTGTGGCTTGTGGCTAGCAGTTTTCATCATCATCATCAGCATCGACTACCTATGTTTGACTGCTTACACTAGGTAGCTATCGAATTTTTCAATTTATTTTTTCTCTCTTTCCTCTTCCTGGGTAATCACCGCTGATTCGCATGAAAGGCCGGAGATTTGGCTGGCGAGGAATGAGGCAGGCTGGCTTGGATTCCGTGCATGTCATTGTACACTACACCTCCGTCAGCTGTTTGGATTTTATCCAAAATGGGCGCACTCTACATACAGTACCTACAGTGTTGTTGTCAGCTAATAAGAGAGAGAGGATGATGAAACAAACGGACGCAAAAAAGCTGGCTATGCATAAACATAGCTTACGGTCGTCTCAAATAGAAGCACTAAGAGCAAGACAACCCTATTGGTCGGTTTCTTGAAACGACGTCACTTGCGACCGAAATGAGCACAGAGCACAGAGACCTGCTGAGCTGTCCAGTCCTTGGCACCACAATGCCCGCCTTGGGTTCCTGAGATCGGCCGGCGCTTCTGCCATTTGGATAGGGAATTGCGTGCGTGTGGGAGTCTAGAACCACTCGTTATCATGCTTCATAGCATCATTATGCAGACAACGAAGGATTTGGGTGTGTAGCATAGCATAGGTAATGTATGTACGCAGACCTCGTCAATTGCAATTTGCCACCTTCGTTAGTGTCCGGGTGAATTCCAACTGAGGTACTGTAGGTACATGGCTCGCTCTCGCTAACTACAGGCAGTACATTGCGTAGTTACATACAAGGAGGATTAATTGAGACGAGACGAGAGGGGACGAAAATTTTTCATCGGCTGTCTGAAACATGCCATCTTTTTTTTTCATCAACAAGGTCCAAGCGAAAAGTAAATATCTAGACCGACGCCCTCTCTCCTCTTCTGTAATACTACTTATTTATGTACCATGCTGTGCTATAACGCTGCTGACTGACCACTTTTTGAGTGGTGCGGATTCCGTGCAATGAATGAGGGGAACTCGTAAGATGAAAGCCCCCAATGGGTTGGAAGTTCGCAACCCGCATAAACGTGCAATAATAATAACATGTGTTGGCTTTGTATCATAACAGACAGGCAGTCCTGTATTGGGGTCCAGGGCATACGAAAGAAAAAATTTTTCTTTCCGGAGCTACTCTGGACGCTTGCCAACTGTTTCAACGCATCTGAGATAGTGGCCAATGACTATATTAATTGCATAGCATAATTGCTACCTAACTAGTCGAGAAGACGTTATCCGTAAGAGCTGTCATAACTGGTGGAATTGTGTTGTTGCAGACAGAGCCTGCTGCTGCTGCTGCACCTACTATCTAAGCCCCATCCTGCAGATTCATATAGAGCCTAATAGTTCTTTTTTAGAGTTTGCGAGACGACATATAGCTCAGATCGAAGATTGCAGTGTGCATCGTCGAAGATATGTAGATAGCCAGAGACATTAAAATTTTTAATCGTCGCCTTAGCTGGCAAGGCGTGTTGATCATCAACCTATTGCGCTTAGTGTGTGGTTTAAGGTTTAGACACTACTGCCACATCGGGGCAGACCCCATGGGCTAACTAACTAAAGGCCCTCTCGGCTTGGACCGCGCCCGAAGACAACAGCTTCTTCATCTGGTCTTGGTCTGGTCTGGGGGAGCCAGCCGGACCACGACGGCAGAGGGCGGCTGTGTGCAGCGCAAGGCGCCAATTGACCACTGAATTCGAGCATTGAGCCTCCATCGCAGACCGATGCTGCCCACTTATGCGTATGGCGTACTGCCATCGGAGCCGTGTGGCCCATCAGACATGGCCATGTTGTATTCCGTCCTGTACCGACCTCCTGTTGTGTGATGACGGGACGAAGGAAGTGCAACGAAAAAGACCTTCTGGGCCTCGTGCTGATTCACCAGACGAGAAAGGAAACTTGAGCTTATTTTTTTCGTTTTATCTGTTGTTGATTTTATTTATATTTTTATTCGCTTGCAGGACGTAGTATCAGAATATGCAACCCGGCTGTATTGATCAGCGATCTCGCCGGACAAGCGCAGTAGTATTTGCCCGACGCCTAAAGTCCTCTGCTTACTTTCAATGGTTCACGAATATCAGAAACGAAGAGATGCTGCTGCTGATGCATGGCGAGGCTACCTACTCTCCCCTAAGCGCCGAACTCGCCCTCGGGAGATGCCGTGGTAATATATTGCGTGGCGCGTGTGTCTGATCGGATACGTCGACGGGTATCATCGTGGTGCGATGTCGATGTTGAAATTCTCGATGAGCACCGGTCTCGGACGATAATGTCGCCACCCCGACGGTCGGCTCGAAAGCTTAGTAGTCCCTTTGTGACTGAAGCTGCAATAGCCTTTCAATTTGTGTCGTTTGCATACAGCACAGCAAACCAGCTGTGTCAAAGTGGGATTTCACAAATTCCATGACATCCAAACTCGGCACGGACCGGAGCTGGTTTTAGTCTCTACTGTTACTTTGCCTAGTGCCTTAATTTTTGGATAGTGCATGCTGGGGGACCCAGGTCTTGGCGATCGGACGAGTTTGGTGGTGCCATGTCAATACCTAGCCTGACTATGACTGATAGATTGCCCATTGCAGGAAGACCATCTTATCGGCTTCTACGCATAGAGTGATGAATAATACCATGAGTCCCTAGACAGTATGCCAGGTAGCTAGGCAGGCCCGCTACAATTTTATCCCTAGGTAGATGGTAAAACAAGTGTATTTCATGAGCCTATGTAGATTTAGGCCGTGTAAATCGTGCCTAGGATATCCCCGGATGCTAGATGCCGACAAACGCACATGACGACCCAGTAGAAAGACTCTCGGGACCCTGAAGTTTGTCATAGTGTAACTCTAATGAGATGGCACCACGCAATGGGTATCCTGGCCGTCCCGTGTGTTACTACTGTATGTGATACATCGGTGAAGGGGCTCTCTATTGAACATCACAGCAGCTAGGTTCCGATGAAGGCAATCATATGCGAGGGGCTCGAATTCTTGTCAATTCATACTTGCGTCTATAGATTCTGCGAGGATCTGCCCTAGGCAATGCCTGATAGCAGAGGCAGCAGAGGCACCTGAGCCTGTGCTCGATGCTCATTGCCGCCCGCAAAAGAACCAAGCCCCATCAATCCAGAAGTAACTGGATAAGCCCTTATAGGCTTCATAGTGTGTCCTTCCAACAATTGTGGCACATAAAAGTCACATATTCTCCCTTGTAGCTCCGGGCCCCTAATTTCGCCAAATTGGCATGTCTGATTCCGATCCCAAACCCCAGGCGCTCAGGTATCGAGGCGCCATGCATAATAAAAACAATGATATCTCAGGAGTGCCTCTTGGTACATGAAAGTCCGTGCCTACTCCCGTGGTAAAAATTCGGTCCCGCGCTAGTGTCAAGCAGCAATCGAAGACAGAATCCCACAAATGACCCCAAACTTTTTTATGACGCTTTGCTCCGGAATATGCTCTTGTACAATGAATAACAAAATGGTGTAGTGTTCTTATCTGTCATGCTTGAATCGTCGTCTGAAAGAAAAATCGAATGAGTGGATTGTATGGTGAAAATCGAAATGATAATGCAAGCGCTTCGGCTTATGAAGTAAAAATGGAGTGTGGTTGATCTATCGAGGGGGGGTGAAATGATTTCAAGCCCTTATCTAGTATGATCGGCGTCGTTGCTGAGTTCGTGCGTGTTCGAAAGAACTGGCGTAATCTCTTAGGTGTTTCTTCGTCTTGTCTGACAACTGAGGATTCTCGCTTGCGGTAGATGAAGTGCTTCTCAGAGAGCATAGGCTGCTGTGAGAACTTGAAGGGGTCAGCCCTGTGCTGGACGGGCTGGCCGAGTTGGAGCGTTGGGATACGTGAGTGTGCGGGAGAGGCGTGGAGCCGTACGGCTGAGGATTTCTGAAGTCGTAGGCTGGTGGTAGGTAGAATTTCGTTTGATTTCTCGATACGCTCCATTGGTATGACGAGGGACTGCTGACGCTTGGCGAGCCGGTTGTGGTGCTGAGGGAAGGCGATGAGCTCTCAAAATCCCGGAGCCTGCACGATTCCGAACAGTACAAGGCGCCATCCGTCTGCCTGTCGCAGTACAGGCAGAATTCAGGTTCCCACGACGGATCAGAAGACATTTTGGTTGATAGTTGTTGGTTTCGTAGACGGGTATAAGTCGATGTGTGTTGGTACTGTTGGTACATGTACAGAATGACGGTCCTAGAGTGGATTTGATATTTGCGAATTCGAATCACTCCTCTCGAATTCTAAGAATTACAGTGGTGTTTGCAACGAGGCTATCGGTCGAGGTAGCCTTAATCGTGGTGGGTGTTGTACACAAGGCGGCTAGGCGAGGTGGACTATGGACCAGGTGAGGAGTTGTTATAGTCCTTGAAGGCAGACACGCAGTAGCGAGGTGGTGTAAAAGTCGTGGAAGAGAGAGTAGAGGAAGAGAAACAGAAGAGGGAGAGGCAAGTGTTTATGACTATGTAGTCGTAGTGCTGAGGTTGGCAAGAGGTGGAGGAGACGAGGTTCATTTGTATCAAGCTCCCTCTCTCACAGTCAATCCGGGGTGGGTATGCTAGGCGGTACGTACCTCCAGCCAGGTACCTACCGTATTGTACAGTACTGGCCCTGGTCACCTCAGAGAGGGTCTCGATGAGCAGAGACGCCAGACTGGCCAGGGTCACTGGTCTGATGTCTTCAGTGGGGCCACTGTCCAATCTGGGTGGGGCACCTAAAATACTTAGCGCTTGGCTGTTGACCGGGGGCAGGACCGGGGTTTGACAGGGTTTCTCCCTTGCAGTGTTTTCTGCATGGACGCTAGGCTGGGTGCGACTTAGCGCCGACAGTTGCTGCCGATCATAGGCGTACAGGCAGGACAGTGGCACAGGAAGAGGGATGGGAGGTACGTACGGGGGGTGGCAGCAAGACGTGGGCCCCACAGCATGTCTCTTTTAGCAGCAGAAAAATTCTTCCCCTCCCCGTACACTGCCCGTAGAGCTTCTTGGGTACATACGTAGGTACCGTAGAGGGGGGTGTCGAACTGGAGGGGTGGGGAAAAGGATGCACAATTGGAAATCACGACACCCCCCTTTATACATGTCTCCTGAGTGCATATTGAAAGGGCGTGAGAGAGGCGTATGATCAGCTGCGCCCACATTCCGCTCACGCCCCCCACACTTAACCCTTCCCAGTGATAGGTGGGTAAGTGGTTTTATTTGTTGTGTTTAACGATTTAGCGAGTTGAGGCCACTGTCACTGTCACTGTCGCTAATATTGTATCTATAGCACTGTAGTTATACAGACATACATACAGTAGCACGTATACAGTAGGTAAATAGTCTCAACATTATATTATTTCGATCTGTGTGCTAGACTAGGTAGACAAATACTACCTCCTTTACGCCATAGTGCTACCTATCTTAGCCTACCTGAGAAAGGGAAGTTTTCGTCACCCTCACGATTATCTTTCTCACATTGCCGCCATCTCCTTCTCATTCCATATACACATACATACACACACATACACCATACATACAGTAGTACACGCACATAACCGCGGGCTTCAATGCCGCCATGTGCTCTGCGGGAGATCTGCTGATGCCCTGTAGTAGTGTTTATCATGTCTTACTGCTAATCTATCGTGTGATATTGTGTCATCAGATTGAGATGATGATTCTGAGAAGTAGGTACAGAACAGACGGATATTGGGATCAAGCCAGGCGAAGTCAACAACAACAACAACGGCAACACCTTGCCGATCGCAGGTAGTGGTCAAATCGTCGACATCCGCCTACTTACTTACATATGACTTTCACTTTCGGTACTTGTCCTGCATCACCAAGCGTGCGACGAATTCACTCGCTAGGCTAGGCTACACATATTATCCATCCATCATCTATCTACATACTATCTATCTGCCTTCAGGCTTCAGTACTAGGGAGACTAGACTAAGTATGCAGCACTAGTTAGTCGCAGAGACAAGTCCCTGTAGTGACCCATCAGCCTACATTACCATCCATACATACATACAGCATCCATCTGTCCCTTCATCCGTGTCGACCACGCACGACGAGCGTGAGAGATGCAATACTATGCCATAGGTGGACCCGTGGGGGTTCACAGCATATATTTGCGTCCATTCACGACTCCAACGGCCTCGGGCTATTATGCGTTTATGGGTGCGCTTTCGTCAACCGGCAGCAGGGCCAGGCAAAAACAACGCTCAATGGTTGCCTACCTGCTACCGTCTGTGGTCCACGGTCCACGGTGACCACGGGTATCCCATGCAGCGGGTTCGTCAATCCACACAATCAGGCTATCAAATTGCATAGAGGCGAAACCCACCAATGGCTACCTGCTTTGGTGCATCAGCCAAGATGGCACCAGTATGGGCAGATCGTGAGAGCGCATCCTGCGGCCTGAACACCATCAAGCAGCTTCGGGTTGCAATGACGAGACTCTATGCCTGTTCTGTAGCATTGTACTGGCGTCTTCAGCATGCAGCGTACACGCACTATCGTGCCACACCCTGAGAGAGAGAGCACTTCCACTAAGCAATATCATGCCTTCTTATCCGCCCCAAGAGTCCTCCTCTCCGCGCTTCTATTGGCTGTCTCTATATGCCTAGAGTCGATGGCAATCTATAAAATCCGTTCAACGTGGTATCATAACTGCCTCCGAAGCCTGCGAAGGCCAATCATCTTGGCTCTCCACACTAGTAGTCTAGTCGAAGCGTTCGTCAAAGAGACTGGTTACACTCTTTCACGATGCTCGTTCTCCTTACGCTAGAAGCCTCCTTCGGACATGCCAGCGCAAGCACACGATCATGAGCATTAGGCAGATCGCCTACCCATTGGAGATACCGGGCATTGAGTTGTCGGCCGCTAAAGTCTTACTTCATGATTTTCTACTTCCAAGCTTTTAGGCAATGGTGGTACGGCTCCCCACTGCATCGATTTGGTAATAGGTGCACTTGCACTGTTGCGATAGTTACAGTAGTCCTTATAATAGACCGACCTACACGGAAACTGCCTAACTTCGATCACAAATCCGCCTTGGCCCTGTACCTTACATCAGTCGTCTTCTCTTGCGCGGCGAGGGTATGGGGAAATATTGTAATGGAGGGTACCCTTTATCATCTCATTTCTCCAGTTGCACTCAAGTACACACCAATCACGATAGCAACACCATACCATCCCATATCATTGTTTAGCTTCAAGGTACAGGGTGCAGATGTCCATGCTGCAACAATTTGTATGCAGAATCTAGGTCGTGCAGGCTGCGTTGCGCCAGTAAAGGGTAGGCATGGTGGTGCGGTTTACCTATCTGATAATGGCCGCGACGATCTCCCTTCGTGGATGGGTGGAAAGAGTAAAGGCAACGGAGTATCCCGTCGTCATAATACGACGCCCCCATGAACGACGAGACTAGTCCATCTAGTGCTCTCGCCTATTGAGGATGTTTGTTCAGTACCTAAAAGTCTCGTCTCGCCCTCTACCAGCCTCAGCGGTTTCTACACCACGCATCGAGGCTATCTAGACTCAGATCCTGCCGCCACCCGGGGCAAATCGATGGAAGGGCGACGGGTGATTTTCGCAAGTTGTGGCTAGCAATGCTGCCAAGTGCAGGAAGCTATACCGCATTCAAAATCACCTGCATGAAGAAAGGCGGGGGATTCATGCAGGTGGTGCAGGTGCTGAAGCAACCTTGGCCATGTTTGTTCCATTCGCGAAGCAACAGACATGAACATGCAGTTCTTGAGTCGCAAGTCGTCACGACCTGCCTGCAGAGTTGCCACCTGATACATCATCGTGAGTCCTGCTTGCATCGTCTTACACGCACCGAAGTCGAGGCTTTAACGAGTCACATCATGTTCGAGAGACATTCGTATGCGTCTTACAACAGTAGTGGCGAATATCAACCGAAAAATTCTAGCGTTTTTTTTTAAACCTCCAAAAAAAGCGCAGAGGATGTTGCTGCCCTAATAGTTCAAAGAATTGATGAGCTGCTATCAGTGTTTTGTCACATAACCTAACACCTAAGAGCATATAGGGTGGCCGATCTTAGACGATCTCTGCCTACACCACCACTCACCAAGGTGTTATACGAAGTTTTGAAAACGCCACCCACACGAGGCTGTCGCGGCGAAGTGAAATAATGTGGTTATCAAGCGACCAAAATCCTGTCTTTGATTTATACCATGTATGTGTATATTCGTGGGGTGCTTCTAGAACGAGGACACCCGCCTATCGTTCACAGTTCCCCGCACAGTTCACCATCAAGGTTCATGTGGCACTGCCATGGTAGCATCGCGAGTTCGTTAAGATTGGTAGGAAATGAGTAGGTATAACATCTCCCCTTTAGCTTGCCTTAGCCTGATGCACTTGCATCCCACACTGTCCAGGTATAGGCAGAATACAACGCGTGGGAAGCATTTGCACTACTCTAAGCGCGCTACTCCGTATGGAATGCGAAGTCAACCATGAGCATCGAAATCGAAGGGGATCGCAGCTCGGTTTCAGGCCTGCGTTTGATTAGACTGCGCTGAGACGCCATAAGCTGTTCAAAGTCCAGCTCGTGGTAGGTACGTTAACATGCACTGAGTCGTAAACAGCGTTGAGTGGCGCAGGCTCCCCCGTTTTGCAGCTATGCAATTGTCTGGATGCTTCTCTCGGGCTTTTACTTGAGTGCGAAAGCTGCTGCATCTAGCTCGTTATCTTGCATCCATAGGTCATGTAGGTATTCGGCTATGATGGGCTGCGGTAGGTAAGCCGAATTAAATTGGCCGCCCATATCGCACGTATCAACAACACAGCTGCAATTGTGTTGATCCCTCGACGATGACGAAGCTTCTCAAATATGCACGCACTCATCTGTTCCCTCGCCCGCTAATGGCCAAATATTCCATGCTAGCGATATACCTACCTATCCATATCTTCTCATGGCGTTCAACAGGATCCTCCCCACGGTCCCGCGAAATGCAGAGATATGCAGCAGCAGCAGCCGCCAGCTAGTAAAAAAAAAAACCCATGTATCCAGGCTATAGACCAGACGGTAAGTTTCCCAAATTGGGCAACAAGAAATTATGTTTACCATTGACGCTGCATATAGTAGTATAGACCTCTAGCGTAGACCCGTCCACGAACATCAGCTCTACTTAGTAGTATCGCGAGAATAACCCCACGCTGTGTGCTATGTAATTTTCTTGTCACAATGTAACCACACGCCGCTGATCACCTGACTGTCTTGTTCTCTCGGCACTTCATCGCAGATCACGATGCTCACCTTGAGCCATACGGAGAAATAGTATGACTGAGATTGTAACTTACTGTGGTTGGCCATCGTCATTAGCACCCGCGAACCAGGCCAAGAAAAGACAAAAGGAGGATAGGCGAGCGCAACATGACCGAGCATCTGGATGCCACCAGGACAAACCCAGACCACGCTCAGCCAAGGACCCCCAGATGGAGTATACCATTGTAGCCAATCATCACAAAAGTCCCTAGGCTATCCCCTTTAAGCTCGAATTTCGGTACACTAAATGCGGAACACCGTGCTCGAAATAACTAGCGAACTACCTACACTAACCCTAACCTACCAGCAAGAATCCAAAGAGCTGGGACTGCCTATCTACATGATCGGAGTCCCGTCAGCGCTAATATTGAACTTCACTAAGGCTAGGTTAGAGCACCTGTGGCGCACAGGACCTTTTCTCTAACTAAACTACACTACGCACGCACTAATTCAAGAGACCGGACGAACACCTCCCAAGGACTAAAGCATCCTAGGAACGGGACGCAAGAACGGACTCTAAGATGGAGCTTTCATTATTTGGCTTTCTATTGTCTGTAGTGATGGACACATTCGAAGTTGTGCAGAACCGATAATCTGGATGTCTCATCTTTCGGTCCATGGTTTGATTACCTCAATCCTATGTTAGTCAGATCTCACGTCCCTAATAATGGCTTCCATCGTCCCCTAGCATCATGCTGTACTATGGTAATGACAAAGACGCCTAGAGATACAAAAGTTCTTGCCGAATATCCCAGTACAAGGCTCCTTCGGTAGTCTATGTGTACCGTTGCGTACTACACCGTAGGCGATCCCGAATCGATGGGTGCCACAGATAGTTTCGATCGAAAATAGCTACTTCTCGGTACGCGAGAGAGATGTACTGGTCCTGAGTAACCATACCAATAGTCTCTGGTAGGACAAAGGTATCTACCCGAATCTCTGTATCCTTGGTTTGATTGCTGCTGACAGCCGAGGCAGCCCTGGGAGGCCCGACGACCTGGTTCAGCTGGGGAAAGGCCCTGTCCTAGCCAGTTTCACTCACCTCGCCTTCTCGATTCGGGATGGGCGGTATTGGCATCGGTCGGTCTGTGGACGCTGTCATGCTCAGGTGAGATATTGGGACCAAAAGCAAATCTGTTCGTCGCAGATTTGAAGGAGATATTAGCTTCATGCGGCCTGCCCAATGATCGTACAGAAATACATCACTCGGTATCGGTCTAAAGAAGACGTCTCACGTAGGACTGTGATGGCTGACTGGGATTGCACGGCGTCCAATACGTGTAGGGCTAGAATCGTGTGCTAGTGTAGACAAAACTAGCACACCTTGAGGTTGGGTTATCATCATCATCTTGAGAATTGTCAGAATCACGATCGTGGGAGTTTTCCGAGAAAGTGAAATGAAACTATGCCGACTCAAATCACACCCCTCGGTCAAGTTACAGTTGTGTTTACTCAACAGGCCATCCTAGTCCTCTCCTTCGGTTCTACCGGCAAGATGGGGGGTAAACGAATCAAACTAGTGGACTGCCTAGTACGTCTCTGGATGGGTGCTGACTAGTCGTCTTGGAAAGTTATCAACAAGTTGAAGCCATCCGTAGGTCATGTCATCGGTCTCGCCACCAAGCCATAAGCCACATCAAACGGTGTGTATGGGGAGAAAAAAAAAAAAATTTTTTCTTCACGACGACGTTGGTTGAAGGTTGGCTCCCTCGTATGGTCCCTCGTATGCAGGCACCAAGCACGAAGGGTCGCTTAAGCTCGTGGGCATTGCGGCTGACCATTCAGATGACAACGCCGCCACACCAAAGTGCTATAGAATCTGACCTATTGTTGCCTCTAGCGATGAGACTATCGTGGACCACAAGACGTTCGTAGCCGCAAGTCTTTGCGAGAAAACACGCAATTGCTCAGTCAGTACCTTGCAGATGGAGGACGCCCAATATCACCTAAGACGCACAGACTATTGACCGTTTCGGGGGCGGATGGCACGATACGCAACCCAGTGGCACAGCAAACAAGGGAATCGCATGGCGGCCTGGTCACATGAACGCCTCCGTCGCCGACAGTTCGGTTCTCTAAGACCGAAGACTGCGCTGTTCCTCGCAGCCATTGCCCTTTCAACTTAGCACATGGTGATCTAAGTATTCGTCTAAGATAGCTGCTCCTAGCTTAGATCGCTAACTATATACCACTTTGTACGATCTATATTGGGACGGGCCCCAAACATCTAACGCTAAGCCTATGGTTCTTAACCGTCGCGATTGATACGGTAGATTGAGGTTAGTGCGTGTGGGTGATGTGGGTTTGGTTTGGTACCATACCTAAGGTCGCCTATATAATATCTTATATACCCTAAATCGGTTACACGTAGGTACCTGCTGTGATCTCCAGGGGGTCACGATAGGCATCATATTTATCCAAGTTTTGCGAAATCCCATCTCGTCTTTATTCCCGTCGGGACGTCGACTATTACCATGTTGATAGGGCCAAGTGATTCAACTCGTAAAGTTTAGTCATCTCTACTATCTTATAGAGGATATCCAGAGCCTCACAAGTCCCAAATATGTTTGCGCACTGAATCGTAGTGTAGAATTAAACATCAATGGCTAATAGCGATACGTATCACAACATTGCCGGCGCATCCCCAATCCTAGCTCCCTCGTTCTCTGGCGAACCAAGCGCCTGGGTCAACAAGCTTCGGCAGTGTTGATCAGCCATGTTTATGGCTTTTGATAGTGTTAGTAGGGGTCGTCGGTCTAAGCTCCTACAGTTTCAAGGTACTTTTTTGAGACAATCCACCAACATAGTAGATTGATAAGCCAGCCGACAGATAATCAATCCCAAGGCGAACGACTCCATAGATAGGTAACAAACGGTCTCACTAACAGCAGATCCAATTTTGCTTTGCGCAAGCGTCACGGTTTCTCCCGCCTGTTGTTTCGTCATCGGCGGCATTGCCTAGCTACAATCATCGTTAGGATCCGACGCCTCGGGACCTAGTTCATGATAGCCTCGAGGAATACACTATGGGAATACCACGGGCGTGTAAAACAGGATCCCCTCTTCTGGGTACGTGCCGTCGACTTTCCCATTTCCAAACGCGGGATCTCTTGTACTATGTCAAATGTCGGGAATTTAGATACAAACTAGCGATATAGTGGCACAGTTAATATAAAAGATCATCTCCATTCTTCCCCTATTGATGAAGCGTGGGGGCGCTCTCACACCTAGAGCGCGTGCTCTCAAGATTACCGAGCGACGATTGTCCGTCCTCTTGGCATCTAAGATCTTACTAAGGTTAACCCCAAGTGACGTATTTCATGCCCCGTTACGACCGTGTATCAGCACGGAGACCTACTACCGATATCTCCTTTTTCTACTATCGTCTACGCCGTAAATAATCTTGAGCGCTAGAGGTATTAGATGTGGAACTGTTAGACGCACGTAGAGGATAGGTTTGAATCCTGTTAGCGCTAGCATGTTATCGGTTGCCCTCTTTTTAGTATCGCGAAATATCCAGCACAACTTGCGAACTTGCGATCTTAACAAGGGTATTAGTGCGCTGTTACCTAGGTTTAATATTATTAATCCTGTGTTACCGTTGCATAATAGTTACTTCAATAATAGTCAGCACATCGTTGATTAATATGAAGGCATCGTCAAGCTATTAAAGAAAAAACCGGTTTCTTCCTTGGCGATAAAACAGTTCTTACAAGTGGATGATGCCAAGACCGTGTAAGTAGTGGTCCCCCCTACGCACGGATCATGAAATGAATAGGATGTTCAGTCGACGAATAGAATCGCAAAGCTAAACCCCCGCGTTCTCGTTCCCAAGCCACCTGGACTTGAATCGTGGTCACCAAGCACGAGAAGCTGACTCAACAGGGATTCTCTTTCATCTAAAACTCTCCTTAGGGATTGCCTACCTTGGACACTACTGTAAGAGCATCAAAATGGACAAGGAATAACGGAATGACTACTAATGGCATGTACAGCATAGATAACCTCAATAAGAACGGATTCGCTACTCTCACCCGACTTGTTCTAGCTCCCGAATGCAACATATATACGACCTACTAATTATATTCCTGTTTGATGGTCACAGTGCCTGTCAGGTGCCCCGTCAGCTGAGTCTCCTGGCGCGCAATACGAAATGCATCCGTCTCGAAGAGTCGAAGATAATACCAGTGTAAGAGGCAGGTTATAGTGTGGTTTCAAAACGATAATGAGCCTACCTAGTCGGTGCATCCTTATCCTGTACTATGTATGTAAGTATGTATGTATGTATGTACAAGTATGTACGTACGCATGGCTGGCCAGGACATACCTGGGACACAAGACAGCACCAGGGGTGATCCCAGAATTTCCCCAGACTCTTGGTGACAGGGTTTGGTGACCGAAATAGTCGTGCTGCAGTTTTCATTTACCGAACTATGCGCCCATACGACGCCCCAGGAGTCAATCATATCATACCGTCTGCTAGGAACACATACATACATATGCATATGAAGGCATGTAGTAGACTAGGTTCCCAAGGTGATGCTTATGTATGTTTCCTCCACCGTAATTCCTACACTAGACTAGTAGGTATCCCCAAACGGGCTACCTACACTCGATACTATGCGCACTACGTCGTGGTGTTGGTACTGTCATGCATGCCTAGGTGCCAGGTGAGCAGAGTGCCTGGATGGAAATTTGTCAGGCATAGTAATTGAATGCCAGCTCTTTTCCCGATGCTCCCAAGACACTGGCACTGGAGGAATGCATCCTAGGTACCATCACGAACCCGACCCCAAGGTCCAGATCAAAGCAGGTCGGTGGCTCGGAGTCGGCCACGCCACCGAATCGGCAACGGCGCAGGCTTAGTTGTTGAAGAAATGATCGATCATACTGCACAACAACGGCGACGGCACCTCGCAACGAAACGTCTCCCGCTGAATGGTCCGAAGCGAAAATTGATCCTGTGACCTTGACTACATCATATTGTACTTATCGCAGTCTCTTGCCCTCCCTCCTTTCCCCTGTCAGTGGCCTACATATTCCGATGGCCTCCCACGACCCGAGAACTGCGTCGCTTAACTCACGATCTGCTGAGATCTAGTAGCTAGTTATCTTGGTAGCGGAAAATCGGGGGGCTAGGGACCAAAAAAGACAATCATGACGCCACCTTTCGTCGGAAATGCGCTGCGACTGCACCTTGCTACCCCAAGCTACCCTTACTCTCCCATGCCTCGCAGTGTTGTGTTTGTGCATATTAAGTATTGATCGTGGCACGGCTTCAGCTGCGGCAACACGGAATACTGTAACGGGTGATGCCGTCGCTCTCGCACGAGAGATTACGTGAAACTTTCTTCTGTCTCACTTTCGTACGACACCCCCCCTCTTGTCCTCTCTGTATTGGTCGATTACATATGTACAGTAGTCTTCTGTTATTATTATTACCTGCGCATGCCTACGTACATACGCATACATATTTCCCCATTGCTACCCTCGTCGTTGGCATGGGTGCTTACGCTACACCATGTCCTACCTATCTAACTAGATATTGCATGAACCAGTGCATCCAGATAGCATCACGTTTTGGAAACCGGAGAAGAACAAAAGCAAGGCATTATCAGCTTCACCCGATAATCGAGCTCCCAAGCGATTGGGTCATGCCCATCCTTATTTACCAAAAATCCTATATTCTAGACGGTCACGGAACGGGCGGCTTACCATGCTCGTCGATTTTCGACTAGCTTAGACCATATCGGTCTCAGCGTCGTGGGATGGTCTCAGGAGCCATAGGTCATCAATTAAAGCGTTGCCTTCGCTCACCGAGGGTAGCCGAGTGAAAAGTGAAAATGTGTCGAGGCTAGTTAGAATCCCATCACGGAGCCCCAAACTTCCGGACTTTGTGATATCTACTCATAAATAAATTTTTTTTTCTATCATAGTTCTTACACTAGGTACACCATATTGCCTGGGCCCACGCCATCGTGACTGCGCCACTCACACGCAGGGCAAGCATGTGGTCTAGAGAGGCAGAGGGATACAGAATTGCACCTCGACCACTCACAGCACGCAATCAAGAGCGAGCGAGCTGAGCTGAGCTTCTTGTCTCTCCACTCTCTCCGGCGTTGGCCCCTTCGCTTGTCTATCTACCTAACCTAGTGTAGATACCGCCCGGTAAGGCTAGAACGGAGACCCAGCTCCTTCGACGACAGGGCAAGAATAATCGGCAAGCCACCGAATTACGCTTGTGAAGATCCCTTAGGATTGCCCATTCCCTCGCCGACGCCATTGGCCGCCACGCGCGCCCGAGGGTGTGGTAACGCTATTGCGCCACTGCCTTTCTGCTCGGTTTCACGCACACACACACCCCCGTCCAAACGGTCTTTTCGTAGTTCTGTAGCGCATGTAGGTGACGAAGTGACGAAATGAAGAAGAAAAGGCTTGGCGGCGACTAGTTAGGTATGTAGGGTTTTCAAGCGCCCCCAACAGCGCCAGAGCCAGACTTCCCGCTCACCTGGGACCTGTGGTGTATGTATGTAGGTAGTTAGTCTAATGACTCTCCCATTCCGGTTATGGCTGCTTCCACAGCCCATGTTTTGTTATGGTCTGGTCCGATCCAGTCTGGCCTGGTCTGGATTGGTTTGATTTGCCTGCCGCCACAGAGATTTCGCTATGTAGGCGTTCGGTAGGCAAGTAGTGTAACTTCATCAATTGCTCCCAATCGCTCAACCGGCAACGCTGTGGCTTGACACACCTTTCGGCGTGTTTACCAACAGAAAAGAAATAGAGATGTTAGTCTTTCGTTCATCTTGGCTCGTTTGACGGCCGTTACCCAGCATCTCGGGAACACGGCAGCATCCCACGTTGCGACGGGCGCGTGTCCAAGCACGCTCACTCGCTCTCCGGGCCAGTCACATAAGTCCGTTGGACCGCATTCCTATCTATCTACCAGTAACTAGTTAGTCTACATAGGTGGTGGTACGCAATCTACGTACACGAGTAGCGTAGGATCTAAGGTTATCAAAGAGAGCACACTGACTGCTGGCGCTAATATAGTACGCCCTGTAGCACCAAATTGCGGGCTGTTTTCCCTTCCTTTTCCATATATAACTGTTTTTTTCCGGGCCTTCCCGAGCGAATGCTACCGACCAATGGTCAAGCAGAGGTAGTTCAGGAGGGGCGTTAATCATACGTCCCACATTATAGATACGGTGGATAGGTATACGCATACATTACCTATGTAACTATCTGTTACATGGTCTACGGACCCTACGGCTGTCCCATCACCGTACCTTCGCTCTTCGCGCCAGGGGCAACCGCCGCCAGGCGCAGGGAAGCCTATAGACACCCTACAATCACGTCCCAGAGCCGTGGGCGTTGGCGCCCCGGGAATAGTGTAGGTGGACAAAATGGCGTGAGATTCTATGCTTGGGTGGCTAGCTAGCTGAGCGGCACGTCCGCCTGTCAATGTGGGCCAACAACCGATAGCGAAACGCCGCCGACGTGAACGACATTCGGGAGAACCACTGAGGGTAGGGTAAACGTAGGTATGTACCTAATATTGGGCTGGTAGTGTGCCATTGTCGCCGACCGCTGTGATGATCTCTGTTTGACTACGTTCCAATGTTTTGCTATACTCTGGCCGGGCGGGCAATTGAGACCGTTTCTCCCCTGGGCGAAGGGCCCAAGCTCTTAGAACAATGATCACCGAAGTCCCCGTGTTCGCTTCGCTTCATATGCGGACTAAGAATACTTACCGACGTACGTATATACATACTTACATACATACCAGAAGGGTTCTCCTGGCAGGCAGTGTGATTGATAGATACCTAGGTTGCCGGCGGCACCAATTGTGTCTCTATTGCGTATGCTAAAAGCTAGGTGTCTAAAATCTCGCTCTTACATACATACACACACCCTCGCATTTTTCGTGATCTACACAGTGATGAAACAGCCTCGTGTTGAGCGAGATTCAAGCGCCCAAGGCATGGGCATGACGCCCAGGCAAACAAGTCGCCGATCCGCGAGCCACAGCTCTTGAAATATGCACAATTGGCTCCCCAACATAACTACCCGAGATTATACTTCACGTTCCCCCAGGTTGCATCGGCGACAAGCCGTCAGGGGCGTGCAGCAAGCGCTGACTAGGCTTCGTTTTGTTTCGGACTAGATAGATGCTGGGTTGGTAAGTAGGCGGGCTTACGTACTATTCACATACAAGTAGTTAGATACTATATACTTGACTATTACATGCCATATCCGGCAATAGAGAATAAGGCCAAGTCTATGTTTGTATTTGAGCATATATGCGCAGTTTCAGTGACAAGTCACAATACCTACCGACGCCCATAGCAACACTATATAGTAGTACGCGTGTAGATGCAGGAGATCGAGAAGTCGTGACAGCAGCTATCCGATATCACGATCCGTCGCCTTCTTGCCTACCTTGACCTTGTCCGTGCTCCTGCATATCCCCCAGTCCTCCCAGACAAAATGAACCTGACAGCTCCTTACACCGTGACGTCGATACCCGTCCGCAGCTAGCCTTCATCGCCTCCCTCCATTGAGACTAAAATCATCCCATACATGAGCGGCCAGCGTTATATCTTCGCATAGAAAAAGAGAGCGATTTAATTATGAACACCGCAGGCCCGCGGCTACGCTAGCATCGATGCGTGATTACGTACATTATCACCTCTCCCAGAGGCTTGTTTGTTTCATATCCGTTTGCTTTTTCTACCGCATGCTGTGCTTGGCCGACTTTTCTGCACTTCTCAGATAAAAGTCTCACTCCACGGAGCGGGGAGAAAAATTGCCTTGGATATCCGCCTTATCTCAAGCTGCCTTGCTCCCTGTGATCGCCGATTGAGTGATCTCAACCGATCGGCTACTCTACTTAGACGGCCCTTTCTGCCTGTCATCAATACATTCATTGTACGCCGTCAGATCGATAGGTGCTTACGGTCTAGACCTTAGCTCGCCGAATACCGTAATCCCAAATTACCGCCGCCTATCAGCACGGATGTTGGGGACCAAGGGGAAGAGCCTGCGGCTTCGGGATTCTCAGGATAGACGTGTACGAGAGGGGGCGTGGGAGCCTTGTTTCTCTCCGGTTAATTTCACCCATAGAGGCTATCTACATGGCGGTTATTGTATTAGTGTACGGCCACTTCTAGCTTCCTGAATCAGACTTGGGTAATATATGCGCATTACTCATCTTAATCTCTTGATAAGACGGACAGAGAGACGGGGGAATCCTTATGGTTCACCAAAGAATGCTTACCCTACCGTGCAATATATGAAGTAGTATTGAAACTCAAGTCAAATAAAGTCGCCGGGTCTGTGACATGCGCTACGGAGCCCGATGTGATGTGATGTGAAGGATAGGGATTAGTCGGGTTGCTCTCAGTCTCTTTGTGAATAGATGTTCGAAAACTACCTCGCCCATAGCTACGGATACTTCGGAACGATATATTACGAGTATCAATGCGTATACATAGCGCGAATTGCGTAAACTCGCCACCATGGATTCATCAAGTGGCTCATGACTACCTCTCATCACACCACGAACGTTGCAGGTTAGTATTGCAGGCGATCCGGAAGTCTTGAAACTCACGCGACGAGCGATCTATAGCTACAAAGCGAGGTCTAGGCACTCGCCCACCTGAAGGGGAGAGTAGACAACGAGAGCGCCCTACGAGGCTAATCGGCATCAGGTCAAGGGATGCTGGATGGGTTGGTTTTGTAATAGTGCAAAGAGAACTTCACAGTCTCATGCCCCTTATGCTCTTCGACAGGCTCTGGTGTTGAATACATGTATCTACCTATGGCTACTCATGGCTTGTGGCTACCGGAACGCCAAACCCTAAGGCAGCTTAGCGTTCGGACTTTTATACTAGAGAGTTATAACAATCGCACGAGGGAATTCCTCAGTGCCTGACGTATCACGTACCTCTTCGTTAGCGGTTGGGATGTTGGAATCCAGCACGCCGGCCGTGATTCCAGTAAATACCACTGATGATACCCCCTGGTCCGTCGAACATGAAGACTAAAGGAATTTATATATATGCTATCTAATGAGAGCTTATATTGCTAGCTATGAATCGCGAGACGGGACTTGTCGCCTGGTGCGCGATAAAACTACATATGTCACTGTCTGTATAGATAAGGCCTATCCGGTCTCCTCAGCTAAGATCTATCGTTGAGAGTTGCTAGGCTTTATATATACTCTTAACAGGCGTTACCGATCCTCGTACTTTAAGGCAAATATCCCGATGCGTGCTTTACTTATAACCCCTACTACATATAGCTAAGGTAGATGAGGCAATTACGCTACGTATAGAATCGGTCGACAGGAATAGCAGTAGTAGGAGTGAAGGCCCCTAGTGCAACAACCCGAATTCAAGACATGCCTACACATTTCACTAGGTAGCAGGAGGCAAAAGGGAAGGTTATAAGCACGAGACGTATCTGGATAGTCTTCCGGCACTTCAACGACTGAGTCAAGAAAGGAAGCCTGTATCTACAACCGTGTATCTGCCCTTCTCAGTAGCAACTACTAACTTTGGCCAACTCTCTTTAGGAAGATACATGTCTATTGGGGTATCAAGTTTCTAACATAAAACATTATGAAATCACAGGAGAAGGTCGCGTCTTTGCTAAACATCACGGAGCCGTCAATAGAAGAGCCGTGCTTCCTTCCTCTTGGCTAAGCCTCAAGCCTACTATTTACAGGTCCAGTCTCTTGATAGGGTATAGAAATGAAGACGAGATGATTAAAAAGGCTGCAGAGTACAGTACGCGGACAATAACGACGTATTCAATGAGCACATGATCACTAATAAAACCAGGCTAAGCGTCACCATGCCGCTCCGAAGTAGCAACACTGCTCTCTCGGTTACATGAAGTTGGCCTCTTAAGAAAATATCCGGAGGGGAGAACTCTAGCATAAGATGATAGCCTAGGAGAACTATCAATTGAGTCGGCTACTACGAACCTCCGATGCGTGGGTGAAGTTACAGACACTCATAGCTATAGCTGAGAATTGGGATTACCATGCTGAGAGCTAGTTGATATACACACCAACATACTCCTCATGTTGTTAGATCATCCTAGACGGTATCGTGAAGATTTGGTAATGATGGTGATCTCACAGCCCACAACTAAGAATCAGGGGCGTTAGTCCATAGGATAGATGACGCAACTGTTGATGTTCAACGTGAGCCTGACGAGATACCTAAGTGACTTAGAGGTATCAAAGAAAACATCTGCTCGGCACAATCTATTCATGCTCAAACTCAATTCTCGCGCAGTCACTTAGTGGAAAGAAAGATGATGAATTTAACTGATTATTCTTGGTATTTCCCCTTAGGGGCGTTGCACCTAGTCCATAGCACTTAATAACTACCTCTCTCCTGTTCTGCATGTTGGACGAGTAATCTCTTCGTCCGTTAAAATCCCCTTTTCTGATTCAACTACAGCCTCTGCACGGTGCGGCACGGGCAGGCGGCAAGGAATTGTGTCCTCTGTGTTATCTACACAACATCAATGGCCGTCCCCCATATCCATCGACTTCTTACTCTAGACAAACGAGAAAAGGGTAAAACCCGTAAGGCCTCTCCCAAATGAATCGTCGAAGCAGTCCGAACAATGCTGCCACACAGACACATCTCTATCTTTTTGGTATCACGTACATTTTAAACAAGTAGGTTGTGTGGAGACGCGAAGGGATAATCGAGGTAGGAGCAGTGCTCAATCGCCTCTTCATCACCTAGATATGTCATAACCCATAGATGGCCCAGCCGTCCATCTCATTGCTCGACTGCTGTTCTGGCGAGTGCTTACTTGATCTTTGAGGCGGCGCATACTCATTCCTTAGCTCTTGGTCCAGTCATAGCTCGTCATCTTCTATCTCGGATGGCTTCAGAAGGCCGCCAACTTTGGCGCGTCGTTCATGATCAGCCGTTAACTTGTCTCTTGCTTCTTGCTCCTTTTCTTCAACAAAGAGGTCGGCGTTATCTCCTGCAAACTCCCTCAGTGAGATAAGGAAATCCCGAACTTGAAGACGGAATTTCTCGTATGAGCTGTTCAATGTGAACAAACACTCTATGAATGCATTGATTTGGACCCTATAGACTAAATTAGCTCAATGACTGATTGACCGGGACTAGAGAACATACGTTTGGAGATTGGGGAACGCATTGCGCAAAATTCTGGCAACAAAATCAGCGAGGAAATCCTTGTTGCTGGTTCCAGTAGGCGCCTGGTCAGTATACACGGGGCCCTGGATTTTGGGTACTGTCCCATCGGCAGGGAGTGCGAAATAGAACATCCGCATGAGCAGTAATGACTGCGTCTTGAAACCAGCCTTGTGGTCGGGATCTGTCAGGACGAAGAACACATCTTGTAGGATGGTCACGAAGAATTGCTGGAAGAATGCATTGGCGGTCTGCACATCGGTTTTCTCGGCTATATTAATGACAAGCTCCAGACACATGTTGAGTCCTGCACCCTCAACGTCTCGGTTGTCGTGCTTGCTGGCCCACATACAGGCATCAATAACAAATTTGAATTGACGATTATCGAGTTTCAATAGAGCAGGGAAGCAATGAAGGTTGATGGCCCGGAGTAGGTTGAAGAACTCTACCCTGTGCTCAGGGAACTCAGAGAAATCCTTATTGATCATCTCAAGTGTGCACTCGAAGACGTTCTGCATGATGGTAGGCACTTGGTCCTCCATAAGACCCTGACAGATAGTTAGCTACTTGTTCGTTGAAGCCGGGAATTGAGGATGCCGCTAATCAAACCGCTTACCGTTAGTCTAGTAATGATTGTTGACATGGCCTTGAGAACTTCAGCGTCCCGAGCACCTGGGACATTGCGGTTGTAGTCAACAAGAACTGAATCTAGGAGCTGAGGAACCATCTGTTGTCGCACTGCTTGAAGGTCTTCGGCTTTGTCCACGTAACTCTCGATTAATTTGAGTATTTCTTTCTTGATCGTTCGTAATCCTCGAACTTTAGGCATCCTGGGTGCCATCTCACCTGAGTAGAAATTAGTCAAGTAGCCTGTTTAACGCTTACTATCTTGTCTTACCATCCCGAGCGACAGCTTCAGAGATAAGTTGACTTGTTGCACGGTACATTTGCAGCATGTCTAGGTATATTCTGCCAATCTGAGGCCCAAAATAAGACCCAATCGAGGAGCAGGCCGACACATTAGTCTTCATGATATTGCCGATGATCTTAATTGTGTCAGAATCCTGTAAAATCTGGGGGTCCTGAGTCGCGGCTCGGATGATTTCGTCCCACGCGGCGTTTGGAGCGTTCATCAGCTCAGCTAAGAGCCTTTCTTGTTGGTGCTTATTTCCTTGTGCAGCTACCATATAACCACAAGCCTCATAGAACGTGTGGACCTGTTGTGGAGATAGATCACATGTAATACGTTGAAGACTCCGGACAATCTCATCAATGAAGGGTTCGTTCTCGCTGGGTTGTAAAGCAACAAAATGCCTGCGGCATTGGCGCGCGATTTTAATAAATGTGTCACAAGCCATGTCCTGGACACCTGTTACTCTGTTAGCGTTGATGTCTAGAGTATACCACGTGTGACAAACCTTCGTGCGATTCGTGCATAAATTCAAAGAGTTTATTCACGACTGTCTTGAGGAACTTCCAGTGAGCCTTCAAGAAACGTGGGTATTGGCCCACAATATACATGATATTGCTGGCGACGACGGCCTTATTGTCCTTTCCACGCTTCATCTCCGTAAGTCCAAGAAGGTCCTTTATGACCGTCACTAGGAAACGTTTCTCAGTTTCTTCGTTCATAGCCAGCGAGATAGACCCAATTGCCCAACACAGGACGTTGCAGTTGTGCCAAGACCATTCGGTTCCGTCCACCTGCTTCTGAAGTTTCTCGGTCATGATATTTTCTGTGTCTACGACATCTAGATGTGTCAAGTAGACTAGGCATTCTCGGATTGTCTTGTAAAGCTGCACTGTATCACTCTCCTTAACGAACTCGCGGACAATTTCACCTTCGTCGTTTTCAACGATCAGAACTTCTTCAGGCCGGACCATTTTTTCGATCATGACCACGCGAAGGTTAGATAGGACCTCCTTGTATTTGTGCATTCGCAGCGGCACGCTCTCGAGTATCACGGGGTTGACAGCGCCACTTCCTACGCCAGGCGCCATCGCCAAAGGGTTCAGCTCCTGCATGGGCGAGGCCTGCATCTCCTCATACAACTCTTGCACAAGCTTCAGCCAATAATCTAAGCAGATCTTGAAGATCTCGCGATCCTCAATTTGGGATATCCGAATAAGATAGAAGTGACCGTGCGTAAGGAAATCTCGGTTCGGGAGTTTTTCGACGAGCTAGAATCTAATGTTAATAAGTTGTCTCTTATAAATGGGGCTAGGAAGCTTTACATCGACGTGTTGCCCGAAAAAGCTACACAGGAAAAGGGCAAGATCCTGAAGAAACTCTTGATCCCTGGTGTTACTCTCCGGGTAGGTAGACTTGAGGTCAAGCTCTAGTGGAATGATTCCTGCGATGGTTGTGAGAACATCAACAAACATTTTGACCAGTTGTTCGCTGTACGAATTCGGTTGCCCAGGACCATTGGTCACCAAACCGCCGATTTCTGTAAATACTTGAAGCGTAGTATTGCGGAAATCCGGGATTTCAAGAAATCGACTTCGCAAAGTTTCTATTAACGGAGTTTCGAAGATATATCCGAGGGGAATCCAGTTACAGAAACGTAGAAGTGTCTCTAGCGTTGCCTTGATTAAGCTGCTCTGGTTGGCGGATGATAAGATTTCTTGGCAGAGCTGGAATATCTGCGAGAACTCGTTGCACATCGTCGTCTTGAGGTTCCTCGTCTTAGCCGAGGTCATCTGGTCGGCAGAGTAGTCGAACACCTCTTCGGAGAGAAGGCGGAGAATAATCATATTGTTTTCGCAAATAGACAGGTTCGACCGACAGGCAGCGATGATCTCGTTGATAAAGGTTGGCCAGTTGTGAGGCCATTCTTGCTTGAGAATGGAGACTAGGACAAGATTGAGCTTGTTGAGGAGTGTCCGGTGTGTCTTGAGAGATTCCTCGCTGTTGGAAGCCTGGATAATAAAGTTCACGACAAAGTTGCGAATGCCTGAGATGGTTAGCTATGCTAATAACCCCCAAACCAGAGACGCTGTGACACACCTAGGCATTGTTCACGGGGAAGGACCTTCCATCTTGTCATGATAACACTGTCCAATATCTGTAGACCCAAATCTGTACTTTGTCAGCGGTGACCGGGGTCATGGCACGGCCGTGCATATATATCTATAAGACTTGAGGCGTACATTTGGTTTGCGGGTGTTTTGAGTCGCTAAGGATTTTGTCGACGAGAAGCCATGCGTCAGGGTCTTCCTTGAACTAAGTGCACATGTGTTAATAGTCAAGCCGCATGGAGGGGTTGGTGTTGGTGCGGGCGCATCACTAACCTGGTTCAAGGCGGTTTGGGCAGCTTTTTGCTAAGGCGGGGAAGAGAACGGCGTTAGTAGGTAGCTCTGGCGCGACTAAGTTGGAAGCTCTCGCGAGTAGCAAAAAAAAAAAAAAAAAAAAAGGACGAGATGGGGTAGCACAACTTACCTGGTCGCCTCGACCGTCGTAGAAGGACTGGACCATGAGGTCCAGTTCCTCGATGGTGGGCGCCATGGTCGGGGCGGAATCTGGGAGGTTGGCGAGAAGAAGGCTATGACGCCTCACGATCGCGGTAGAAACTGCAGTAACGGAGCAGACAAAGGCACAGAGAGATGAGCTAAGATGATATACGGTCGCTTGGAAATGGGCGACAGTCACAAGGACTCTAGGAATGTAAGTATTGCCGAAGAAGAAAACCCAGGCCCAAGAGGAGACAGGAAGATGGTCGGGGGAGGCAGAGGTCGGCGATGAATCGATGGATGGAGGAATGGTTGGTCGGTTGGTTGGTAAAAGAACATGAAGAGTCGGCTGTGCTGGGGGGTGTACTTTGTAGGTGTGTGCAGGTGGGGGAGGGGAACCTTAGGGAAACCTAGGTAGATACCTGTATCTACAGCGCTGTATTGGTAGAGTAGCTGCGTAGGTCGTTGAATGAGGAAGTACCCGACGCTGATAGTGGAGGTTGGGGAGGTACCTAAGATTTTTGGTAGGGATGGTGATGTTGTACCTACAGAACAGAGCTGTTGCTGCGTTGGCGGATACAGCAGCACCCAGTAGCGCGAACCCCTCTGCACTAGTAGGTAATATATATCACAAACTGCCAATGGCACTGTAACATTATGTCATCCGTCTAATTTCTACTTACGCTAAGATCTATTTAGCTGCTTCAAGTAACGCTCAACTGAGAGGATCTGAGAATGATCTTGCTGGGAAAGTGGTACCGAGGCTCAATAGGCTTCATCAAATTACAGCTATTGTTTATTTGTATAGATATTGCTATGGTATTATAAATAGCCCGAATTGAAGTGACTGAATAAGTAACAAAGAACATGATTACCTAAGCATGTAAAAGGGACAATGTAATGACACAACTAGAAACTTACGGTTGTCACAATACCTCGGTATATCTATCAACAACGGTATCCGGGCACAACTTGGCAGTATAACCGCTGTGCTGAAGGATGAATTTTACAAAACTAGCGAATTTTTGCCTGGGCCTTCTTTTATGAGTTAGAGTAGTCAATGTGAGATAGAGTGAGATTTTATTCATAATGAGAAATCTTGAATATGTCAATTATCTGAATAGTCCAGTTTAGAATGCTTCACTTTCTATTGCTCTATCTGCTTTTGAGATAAAGTTACAATGGAGCCCGGTTGGTCGGCCCTTTCGTCCCTTGGTTGACCAATTCTGTCTTATTTCGTGGTTCTTTCGTCTAATGTCCGAGGTAGATAGTCTAATGAAATAGTTATTAATTCATATTGCAGCTAACCTAGCTAAATGACGCCCCTTATGGTTTTTGGTATCCACATGCTGTGAGGCCGTTCTCCAAGGCGGCAATTGCTTTGTCGATATCGCCCCGTGAGGGATCAGTCTATTATGAATCAGTTTCTCGAATTCCGATTTCCCACTACTTGCATAAATAGAGGCTTAGACTTACCACACTAACACCCATGTGTCCAAACCGAACATACTTAGCTGCGATCTCCTTGTGAATACCGCCAGCGAAGATAACGCCGCTGTTGGCGAGCTTGGGGAGTATATCCGTGGCCTTGACATTCTCGGGTAGATACATCGCGGTCATACCATGGGCTTGGTCTTCGGGATTGCCGGCAACTTGCTTAAGCCCGAGATCCGTAACGGCCTTCTTGATCTTGTCGGAGACCTCCTTGTGTTTTGCGAACCTCTCAGAGAGGGGCTTCGTAAGAATTTGTGACAAAGCGGTGTGCAGAGCATGAACAAGTTGGGGCGAGGGGGTGGCGAAGTAAGATGGTTTCTTCGCCTCATAATTTTGCATAACTGGGCTGAGGTCAGCATACCGGTCGAAGTTCACGGCTTGATATGGTCTTTCATACTTGGTCTCCAGTTCTTCATTGAGGCGAAATAAGAGGATGGCGGACTCTTTCGTGCCTCAAAAGCCTCCATGGCCTTGCCGCTAAACATGGATATCGACAGTCCGGCTGGGCACCCAATGGCCTTCTGGCTCGCTGTGACAACGCCATCTAACTTCCAGGCATCGAACTCGATATCCTCGCTTGCAACGCTGCAGACACCATCCACAATAAGCAGAGTGTCCGGCGAAACGCTCTTGACGGTCGCAGAAAGATCCTTAAGTTCGCTCAATACGCCGGTAGAGGTATCCACATGTGTGACGGTTACTAGCTTGTACTTCTTGCTCTTTAGAGCTTGCTCGATCTCGGGTAGTTGCGGGCGGCTTCCCACCGGGGCCGATAATATGTCGACGTTGGCGCCATACACCTTGAGACAGTCGCCAAAATTGTCGCCAAAGTAACCGGTGCTCAGAACCAAGACGTTCTCGCCAGGCTCAACCAGATTGGCTGCTACCAAATCCCAACCTAGCGTTCCGGATCCCGAGATGACGAATGGTTGCGATGAAGGTGACGTGGTCTGGAAGAGCTTGCGAAGCATCGAGAGAGCCTCCCCAAAAGTAGCGACAAAGCCCGGTCCGACATGGGACTCACTGATCCCACAAGTCAGATTACCTCGGCTATATGACCAGCGACCGAACGGGTAGGTGGGATGAGGAGGACGGACCTATAGTGGCTCATGGACTGCAGCACCGCATCGTCGAATTCGATGGGGCCTGGGATGAGCAGCGTGGGATGGCTTGGTTGAGACGACATTTTCGAGGGTGGCGACGAAGAAAGACTGCGGCTTTGACAGGAAGAGGAATTAGTAGAGGAGGCCTGGGGCTGGCCGGCAAGGTGCTGTGATATAATGGACAGCCGCGACGCGGGGTTACCAGCCACTATCTTCGGGAGATTCCCGCCGATGCGGGGCATTTCGCCGAGCACCGCTCTAGGAAACTTTGGATAAGCCATATGGAGGGAGGGTACCTTACTTAGGTAGGCAGGGTCGTGTCTTGTCCAACGTCGGGTGCTTGGGAGGGCAGGGAGTAAGGGAGTATACCTAAACAGGGAAATCGAGAGAACAGGGCGCGCGAAAAGTCACGTCGTGATAGTTAGATCAGTAGCGCCTAGGAAATTCTACTTGATTTTACTCGTGCAGGGCGTTTGGGGTTGCGATGAAGATTTTAAACAGTTTGTTGCAGAAAATCGAATTCCGAGAAAAGTCCTGCTTGTTCAAACTCGACAATGACAAGTGGCGTTTCTCCAGGCTAGTCGCAAATACCTTCCTTTATCAATTAGCAATGGGGTTAACGATCGAGTCTTATTGCATCGCTGTACAGAGTAATCGTCTTATTAATTACTCCGTCTTCGGCCAGGGTCCCAAGATACAATTGAACCCGGGGCCATGTACAAGAACCCCATGTTCGTCATGCGGGATAAGCAACCCGCAGAGGTTCAATTAAGGGAAATGAACAAGGTACTATGAGGCAGTACAACAACAGCATTCTAACCACTCGAAATCGTGTAAAGCAGACAGCCAATACCTCTAGGCGCCCTTAAGAGAAGGTGGAGGTTACCTGGTAGGACAAGAAGACGTGCAGTTTATGGATTCCCCAATGGGATGGAACTTACAGGGATTACCTGGTCCCCTGGGTTAGCTTGGATTGAGGGGCTGGAGCTCTCCGTCTCCTGTGGCTTGCGCAATAACGTCAACTCAAGCTTAGTTACCTAGGTACCGACTTCACAGTTGCCTGCCAGTCACCGAATTGACGTATTGGCGCCTACCTATGAGACGGATCCTAAGTAGTAACATTTAGAGGACATTCGCGCAGAGCAAGGCCGATCGTCCGACGTCACATCAATCGTAAATCGAAACCTACTCTCACCGGTTGTCGAAAGCGAAACCCCTGAACGTGCCCGTCCCCTTCTCGACGAACCCCGAAAGCCTGCGGTCCAGGGCCTCAGGCGCACCCCGTATATCATGGCCTTCCTTATACTCGTAATTGGTGACCTACACATACCAGACCGGGCGCTCGACATACCACAAAAGGTTCAGATCATCCCTTAGACAACCTCCCCTCCCCTCCCTCGGGGTGCCAAGCCATCGTAGCTAACACAATGCGATCCATCTAGTTCAAGAAGCTCCTATCCCCTGGCAAGATCGGCCAGACGCTATGCCTCGGCAACCTGACAGACAAGCACACGTACGAGTACCTGCGGTCGATCGCGCCGGACCTGAAGATCGTCAAGGGGCGGTTTGACGTGGAGGCGACGTCGCTGCCGCTGTCGCAGGTGGTCACGCACGGGTCGCTGCGCATCGGCTTCGTCGAGGGCTTCACGCTCGTGTCCACGGAGCCCGACCTGCTCCTCGCCGAGGCGAACAAGCTCGACGTCGACGTCCTGTGCTGGGGCGGCACCCACCGCTTCGACGCCTTCGAGTACATGGACAAGTTCTTCGTCAACCCCGGCAGCGCCACCGGCGCCTACACCACCGGCTGGACCAAGGAGGGCGAGGAGATGGTGCCGAGTTTCTGTCTGATGGATGTGAGTCTCTCTTTCTCTGACCGTCTCGACGAGCCCGGGATGCGCCATGCCACCAATTGGACGTGTATTAACTAACAACTACTCCACAGGTGCAAGGGATATCACTTACGCTCTACGTATATCAGCTGAGGAAAGATGCAAACGGCGTAGAAAACGTGGCAGTTGAGAAGGTGACATATACAAAACCAGTAGAGCCGACAGGAGGTTCATCATGAAAGTGAGGCTACAGGGTCTAATGAGATATGAGATATCCCGAGATAACGAATAGTTAATCTACGAATTGTGATCAATATCGACTTCTAGCCCTCATCTGTACGAGGAGTGACCCTTTCAAGTCCCACTACTGCCAATGGCGTAAAAGACAAACTTGGCGAATAAAACGGTCACTAACAGACAGGATCTTTCTGAGGTCAAGCAAGATACTGGCGGGCTTCGGGAGACGTAGAGGCAAGGAAGAATCCGAAGGCAGATGAATCTATGTCATAAAATTGGCCATTAGCTATTCACTTATCGGTTTTATGCGCATATAACAATGCTACCGCCATCATGTGGAGCGTAGTGGAAGTGGTGTAGTATCCTCATACGATTTGTCCCGAGTTATTGGACTGTTGGTATGACATAACTTATCACTGCCATTAAAGCGTAGCACAAAAACGAGCATCAAGAGGACGGGTAACAAAAGTGGCATTGTAATGTTTGGTACGGACTTGGTATCATGATATCCGGGCGACTAAAGCAGGTACTCCAACGCTATGATGGGGCAGTATAGGGAAGACGAGCGTGTGGCTCAGGTCGCCTTGTGTGTGGAACAAACTATTCAAACGTGATTCAATAAGGCATTTCCCTTCGACTCCCTAGAAACACCGTGCCGGTAATCCATCGTCATGAAAAGGCGAAGGTAAATAAACAAAAGAAGAAAACAAAGTGCATGTCTTTATGCATCATCATATCATCGTAGTTCTCCTGCGAGAACTTGAAGCTTTCTCGCGCGTTGGCCTGTCTCCCTCCGCTGATGAGATGCTATCTCCATCAATTGAAAGACTCTCGCCCTCCAAGTCGCTCTTCGTAGATTTGATCGCGGCCATGGAGGCTCGTTTCCGGGATCCCGTGTTTTTGCTCGCCGCCTTCTCATTCTGATTCCCATTGCCAAGTTGCAGGCCATCAGGAGCTATGGATGACAGTCTTCGCGACCGTGATTGGCGGTTGCCTTTTGTCACTCTGCTCTCGTCTTCAGGTGATGTCTCCTTCGGGGTGTCGTTTAGTGATGAGGAGTCGGTGAACTCGTAAACATCGGACTTATCGAAAAACTCAGCAACTTCGGCTTCTCGGGCCGCAATCTGTTCAAGACGACGATTTGCGCCCTTTGTGGTTGGTTTGGATGTAGCAGCATCGGTTGAATCTTTTCTCTTCCTGTCGGTTGTGACGGACGCCGGTAATTCTTCAAGAGCGGAAGTGCGGGTGCTTTTCTGTACCAAGGGGCTTGCCATAATATCGGGGTCCGAACATATATCACTAGGAATCCGCTGGGATGTTGCCTTTTTATGAGAAGACTCTGATTTAGCCACAGACGAAGGGCCAGAGGGCGGTTCTTCTCTTTGGCACTGACTCGTCCGACGGATATTCTTGCCTTCACCGGCTACTGCATCGAATAATTGTTTTGTGTTAGGCCTCCGCATCTTATCTCGAAGATTTGGCTCAGCGTAGCTAACAGCAGCTCGGGCGCGCCGGTTACCTCGTGTTGTCTCCCCCTTAGACGAGATATCGACTGGGGGTGGTGTGTCGTTAATCTTCTCTCTTGGTGGGCAGGCTTCTGGAGAATCTGGGACGGCTAAGTTTGGCTCAGCGGACAGACTCTCGGGCTCGATGTCGACGCGAGAAACGGGTTCTGGTGAGGCAGGCGGGGGTATGTCAATTGTCTTTGGCTCCTTTTGGAGCTTCAGGTGGTCCTTAGCTGGTTCGTTATCTTTGCTCTCTGCTTTGGGCTTCGCCCCTTTGCCTTCGGTCGGAACTTTAGTAGACTTCTTTACAGTACCGAGAGCCTCATTCGAGCTCTTGGCTCCTAACGGCTTCCTTTGCATCACGTTCGAAGACTTCTCCCGAGATTCCTTTCTACCTGCTGGCAATTCTTTGATTGGTCTGTTCATAGAATTCGCCTTCTCGCTTGTAGTTTTCTCAGGATGACTTTTGATTACGCCACCCGCTGGTAGCAGCGGTTTTGACAAGGGAGCATTCTCCTTCTCATCATCTTCCCTAGTTTTCCTCTTCAAATTGGCTTTAGCAGTTTGAACAGTTGTCTGAGATTCAAATTCTGTGTTGCTTTTGGTAGTCTCCTCAACCCTCTCGATCCGGTGTTCTTCGGGTGCTTCTTGGATGACATCTTCGGCTTTTGTGGATGATGCCGGCGAATTAGGATACGTATCTTCTAGGCCGCTAGTATCCGACTCGCTGAGAGCAGGCGTGAGGAGCTTCGTGAGTGTGGACAAATCAAGCTTGACAGGATCCTCGTCGACAAATCGCGACACTGGGGGAGGACCAATATCAGGGGAATCGGTGCTTTCCTCGGCCTCGGAACACAATGCCAAAATCTCATCTCGGCTATTATCATGTCAGCATCAAAATCACCGCGCCCGCTGCGGAAAACTTACTTCAATGTTTCGCGGGGATACGTCTTATTTTCCCACAGTGGTGGCAGCCGGCCCTCCTGGAGCGCTGCTGCTTCCAAGTCTTCCATTGAACCCATTGTCTCCCGTCTCCTCCAATCTGATGTTCTGGTACGGCCAACGCTGTTTCTTTGGATCTTCGCCCTCTTCAGTGCACGGGGAGAGCGGTTCTTAGGCACCGGCTCATGACCGAGGTCAGCAAGCATGGCGCCCCATTCGAGAAGTTGGGCCTCCATCTTCTCCTTAATTTGGAGCGCATGATTCGCTACTCTGTGGGCATGGCTGCCTTCAAGATCCGTCTTGAGCCGAAGGATTTCGCTTCGAAGCTGGAGGTTCTCTGACAGGAGTCGTGCGCATTCATTCTCGAGACTTCGAATCTTGAGGGATTGGGTTGAATTGGTACGGGCAATGTCTCTGTTTTGACGAAGAAACTTTCGACGCACTATAGCCACGCTCATAATTAGTTACGGGTCACTTCATCTAGAAAATGATATACATACAGATTTCTAGATTGTCCGTCGACACGGTGGGCTCGTTAAGTCGTGCCATTGTGTAAATAGATTCGTTAGGTACCTATGGCAAGGTCCTCGAATACGATGCGATGTGCTTGCAGCAGCTTAGCTAGGTTGTAAGTATAATAGACGATGGCTTTGACTGTATTGTGCGAATCTGTAGGTAGTGATTCGTCTGTGGAATGACGATGGAGGATGCTACGTAGCTCGGAAAGATGCGGTCAAGTTTTTGCTGGCAGACAGGTGGCTAGGTCGAGAGTGGTGTGTCCCCACCTATACAAATTCAATAACCGCCGTTGTCAGGACAACTGTTGGCTCCCAGGGTAGAGCCAGGGGGTGAGCGTTAGGGACGTACCCGTTAAAAAGTGGCGTATGGACTTTTAAGATGTGGGGCAACTTGTTCACGGCCTGTCTACAGCAGTACCTTACCTAAGAGAGACAACTTTGATGCTATAATTCTCAACTCAAGCCGCCTGAAGACATCAAGAATCTGTGGCAGGACAGGACGGCATTATCGTCTTATATGCACGGATCCGGTTTCCATCCCTGTTGTACGGATTTCAGTTCTCGAACTGGCCAGCGTCACTGGTGAATTTCATTGGGCGACCCCAACAACCTCCATCTAGATTGATGCCTGGCCATACATGAGAGCGAGTTGAATCGCGATGGCATTTTCAACAAGGACACTGCCGGGGCATATGCGCCAGAGCTCCACTAATAGTAACCCGAATGCGCAGTCCACAGGGCAGTCGGCAGCGCTGCTGGCACGAGTGAACGAGAAGAAGGCCGAGTTGGAGAATCTCAGGGAGCTCCGAGATCTCAGCGCCGCGGTCGCTGATCAGATGGAAGCTTTGCAGCAAAAGTTAGCAACGTTGTCTGACGGGACAGAAGGTGCGTGAGCCAATGCTGGAAAAGACAATGAGTCGCCTCAGAATCTAATATCCCCGTGCGTCTAGCAATCGCAACCGTAGTGGGAAACTGGCATAACGTCTTGCAAGCTATTAATATGGCGTCAGGTATAGTAATCACCATATACTCCGCACATGCTACTTTTTATTTATTTTGGGCTTAACATTAACTTTTACTAGCTAAAATCCCCAGTCCACGACCAGCAGACGATGGTCAAACCGCCACTGAGGATTCTGAGGGACCCTTGCCACAAACGCTGGTGCGCATCCCGACAGAGCATGCGCCTGCATTGCAGGCACAGGCCGAGCTTGCAATGGAAAATGAGAATGAGCAGAGTACTGCTACACCGTGAACCTAAAGAGAGCACAGGAACCGAGCTTCGTTCCGCAGCGGCAGCTACCAGTAGGATTATCGAAAGCATTTCCGTGCATGGATCATCTACAAGACCCGAAGTAGCATGCACGTTCATGGCAGAAACTTAGATCACCACCACGAGTATTAGATTATCAAACCCCGTATCGCCTATTAGTTGAGGTGTTACCGGGTAGTTCTGCGCGGGCTCCTACAGCTAAGAAGCAATGCTCAATCCTGTCGGATCCGGGTTGATACATGGTCCATGGTGATTAAGCCGACTGTTGCTATTTACAGTAACAGGAGCTACCTCAGGGCCGACGATACTCGTGCCTACTACTCAGTGGTAGAGTTTACGTCGTGCAAGAATTACGTATGTATCTGGGTAATGCAACGATTACCCGGGGGTATCAAAGTACCTACGCATAGCACAGTGAAAGGTGGGGGAGATCGCGGTCGCGCTCACGCGTAGCTCTGTCCTATTACTTACTGTATGTACCTAAGTCGGCTATAACTACCCCTTAGCACGTCGGCGTTAGCACGTGGGGAAGGTGCGCTAGTTGATTATCTAGGTACAGCTTCGTGTTACCCAGTCGAACAGAACCAAAATATAAACAATAACCGAGCAGCATGAACCCCCTTCGTCGTCGACCCCACTACAACTACTATCAGTTTGTGCATCAATCAAAATAGAGCATTTCAATGCCTCGTCTACCAAGATTTTAATCGGTTGTTTTTCATCAATTGATCATCCTAGACATTGGGCTTAGGTACCTACCAATTTTGGCAATTCTCGCTAATCTGCAAAGTGTATTGTTCATCCCGGTACCGAGCTGCCTTAACTAGTCCCCGTGCTGCGACCATCGGACAGACAAGCCGCAGACAAGCAGGGCTCTCGAAGATTGCTCACTTTCCTTTAGATAGATAGGTTAGACCCTTGCTGGTCTTGGTCCAGTCCGGCGTTTAGGTTTCCAGGGTCCCTAGACCATCTAATCTACTTTGGGATTGGAACGTCCCTATACCGAATAGAAATCATGTCTCACAAATCCCAGAACTTCGAGATCCTCTGCGACTCACGTTCAACAGGAAGCCAACTCTCCCGCGATCGTCGAGAGCCGGCCCCTCTTCAATCCCAACCTCTCCGCCATCTCTCCATATCCCAGTCACAGAATCACCAACCTGAACAGGGTCGTACCAGTGCTAGCATTTATGAGCTCGACCAATTCTCGTGCAATCCACACTGGGGTATCATTAAAAAGAACAGTAAGGAGAAACGCATAGGCGGCCGACTAGCAAGACCGTCCATCACAGCCTCCACCTTTGAGGTGCTGAGCACTGTTGATGAGTCCGAGTCGCAGACCCAAAGTGTACATGCCGATTCTGGGGTTCCAGACAATGCACAACAGGTTCTGCAGCTTCCAGGTACAGGCCTTAGAATTTCCGTCCGATAATCAGACTTCCGTCCGTTGTGTCCACTAACCTACTCGCTTGATCTAGTCGACCGATATTCAAGTCATCCTCTATCGATAGCCGCCCGCAATATTCCACCACTCGAAGACCAGCTTGCGAAACATCGCAGCGGCCTATTTGAATGGGTACTAGCTGTCAGAGTCCCAGGTGATTTCAAGTCACAGGGTGATAACTCCGGCATACACGATTCAAAAGAAGCCCGCAAAGTGTACTTTGGCTGCACCCTCTTGCCGGAGCCTCTTCTAAAAGCAGGCGGGCCTTCAAAACCCACCCGCCCAGCGGGCAGTTTCTTGCTACTTGTTACATCCCTGGTAGAAACCAAAGACGTTCTTGAGGTCTTTCGTGACGCAGCTGACGATCCGGGCATGGCTCTCCCAAAGGTCAACTCAGGCCACAGCACGCCATTAAAGACATCGGACGATAGTTCACTCCCCATGGTCGATGAGTGCACTCCTAATTCTACCTTATGTACCAGAGGAGACGACAGTTTTGTCGGGTCGATAACTCCCACGTCACCGGGAAACCCCATTGCAAGAATTGAGGACTCCTTTGAAGCATTGGATATTCTCGAGGATCAACTTGAAGCCTTCGACAAAGTTGCCCGCTTTAATCAATTCGTCCCCGCAGAGCCTTCTTCAACTAAAAAGTCCTCATTTGCAACAAGAAGTCCATCCGTCCGGTTCACCACACCCCAGCCGCAGCGTACTTTCGCCAAGCCGACTTCTGGGTCGCTACGAGAGAAATCGGCCTCAGAACCACGAAGGACTGCTTTGCGTAAGGTGACCTCTATGAATTTAGACCCACATAAATTCAAAGCCGAAGAGAAGACTGCAATTCAATCCTCTCCGAAGTCTATAATCAAGGGTAGTACCAATTTATCCCCCCATAGATTTGTCTCCAAATCGACCAAGCAGGGTACGATTCCTACATTTGAGCTCCCGGGTGAGGCTGTGGCTCGGCAGTTGAAAGAAAGACAAGAAGCTCGCCTAGCTTCGCAGCGCGCAACCCAGCCTACAGCTGCAAGCCTGCGACGATCCAAGTCAGCTAAGCTACCATTGCGGCCTACATTCGAGCTGCCCGGCGAGGCCATCTCTCGTCGTAAACGCGAAGAACATCAAGCTCAATTAGTAGCGCAAGAGGAAGAAGAAAGGAAGAGGCGAGAGTTTAAAGCGCGGCCGCTTCCCTCCCACGGTATGCCCGCTACAGTGCCCCGTGAAACTATTGCCAGTCGGGCCAGACAGAATAAAGCAGCTTTGACAGAAAACTCGGCCCGAGCACATACTCCCAATAAGCGTCCGTTGGCAAGCACAGGCTCTCACTCACGGGCGGCTCTTTCTACCACAGTTAATCAGTCACAGTCTCGTGGCCGTGGGCCAAGAACGGAAGAGACATCGAGTCTCCAGGCCAGTCGAGCAACTTCCACATCCACAGCCAGTATGAGTGGCAAGCGCAGCTCGCTATCAATAGAAGATGTACAGATGCAGAAACTCCGCGGTCACGAGATCTATCAGCGAGACAATTCCTGGACCGACAGTCGAATGCGGGAGAAATACGAGCGTGAAGCGCTGGCTAAATTTGCACGCGAAGAGGCTGCTGAGAGGTCGAGACAGAAAAGCCGGGAATGGGCGGCAAAGCAGGCGAGGAAGCGATTGACGATTGGCCCTGTGCCAGACACGATAGGATAAAGTCATATTCTGCTTCGGAATAACAGAATACTCTTCTGGTGAGATTGCATTCATTCTTTGTACGGATTCCATTTGTGTATAAGGACACGGCGAGTAGCATGTCATGGCGTTGATCGGCGTTTCTCTATACCCGGCAAGTTCTGGCATCGAGGCATCAGTTTGAGAGGAAGAAGATACGGGCGGGCATCATTACGCCCGCAGCTGTATAATTAAATTGCAAGTATTGCGTCTAGTCCATAGCCACTAGATCAATTGACCATTTACGAAAACGTATCGTCTACTTAATCTTGAATCGTTAGTTTATGATGTATCATACGCATTCTTCGATAAAATGGAGGGCGAGGTAGTCTCACGATACAAGCCAAACTAAGACCGATACACAACCTCATAGGCGCCTCATAGGAGTGCTGATCTCGTAGTGTCAAAACTAAGGTCATTAGTGCACCAACTACCTTTCATAACACGCACGGTTAGTCTTGACGAATTAGCATGTTGTAAATCCGCTTTACTCATTCAAAGGGTATATTTCTCAGCAACTATCCCTGTCCCTCTCACTTCGGTTGCGCCTAGAAATCACGATTTGCATTCGCTCAGCCCGTAACCAATCCATAGCCTTCTTCTTCTTTAAACAACAGTCGGGGCCTCATCCTTCTTCCCATCAGCAGCGTCCTTCTTCTCGGCTCCCTCAGGGGTGGCGGCGGCGGCCTTCTTGAAGGACTGCTCGAAGTCGGCGATGATATCGTCGATGTGCTCGGTGCCGACGGAGATGCGGATGAGGTCCTCGGTGACGCCCGAGGAGACGCGCTCCTCCTCGGACAGCTGCTCGTGCGTCGTGGTCCAGGGGTGGATGGCCAGCGTCTTGGAGTCGCCGACGTTGGCCAGGTTCGAGATGAGCTTGAAGCCGTCCACGATCTGGCTGCCTGCCGCGCCGCCACCTTTCACGCCGAAGCTGAGCACGCCGCCGAACCCCCGTTTTAGGTACCGCTTGGCGAGCGCGTGGCTGCCGTGGTTCTCGAGCCCGGGGTAGGAGACCCAGCTGACGTAGGGGGATGATGAGAGGTACTTGGCGAGCGCGAGCGCGTTCTGCGCGTGGCGCTCCGCGCGCAGGGAGAGCGTCTCGATGCCGATGAGGAGCTGCTGTGCGGCGAAGGGGTTCAGGCAGGCGCCGAGGTCGCGCAGGATCTCGACGCGCGCGCGGATGATGAAGGTGATGGGCCCGAACGTCTCCCAGAACTTCAGCCCGTGGTACCCCTCGGACGGCTCGACCATTTGCGGGAACCGCGCTGCGTGCGCGCCCCAGTCGAACTTGCCGCTGTCGACGATGACGCCGCCGATGGTCGTGCCGTGGCCGCCGATCCACTTTGTTGCTGAGTGCACCACGATGTCTGCGCCGTGCTCGATGGGCCGCACGAAGTAGCCGCCGGCGCCGAAGGTGTTGTCGACCTGTTTGTGTGGGGAAATTTCGAGTTAGCCTTGCTCGGCCGCTAATTCTCGTCGAGAGTTCGCATATATATGGAGAGAGAAAGGGGGAATGAGTAGAGCAAGAAGGCCAAGTGACAACCTACCACGACAGGGACGCCCTTCTCATGTGCCACCTTGGCAATCGCCTCGAAGTCGGGCACGTTGTACCGGGGGTTGCCAATGCTCTCGATGTAGACGGCCTTGGTGCGGTCGTCGATGGCGGCGGCGAAGTCCTCGGCGCTGTCGCCCTCGATGAACTTGGTCTTGACGCCGAAGCGCGGCAGCAGGACCTTCAGCTGGTTGTAGGTGCCGCCGTACAGGTTCGACGTCGAGACGATGTTGTCGCCCGCGCTCGCGAGCGCCGCGATGGTCATGAATTGCGCCGCTTGCCCGGACGCTGTTGCCAGGGCGGCCACGCCGCCCTCGAGGGCCGCGATGCGCTTCTCGAAGACATCGACAGTCGGCTGTTATATGTTAGATTCTCTAATTTTAAACAGCTTGGTCAACTAGTTTGCGCTAACTTACGTTCATAATGCGGCTATAGATATTGCCGAACTCCTTGAGGCCGAATAGCCTCGCGCCGTGGGCAGAGTCATTGAAGGCGAAGCTCTAGGTTCCGTCCGTCAGTTAGCCCCCAATTCGTGTCTACATGAAGCTGAGAATACTGACAGTCGACGCGTAGATGGGCACAGCTCTGGCATTCGTCGTAGGGTCTACTTCCTGGCTTTAATCCTGTCAGCCACATGCATATCTCTGGTCGCACGAGGATGCTCTGATCAAATTAAGAGTGCAGACGTACCCCGCGTGGAGCTGGAGTGTCTCAAAGTTCTTGCTCAGCTCCTCAGCCATGGCGCAAGTGTGGCGTAAGTGCAGAACGAAGTCTACCTATAAGATCTGATATTATCTGATATTAAGAGACGGTTTATAAGTATATCCGTAGGAACGCTCGACAAAGTAGATTTAAACCGATACAACCAGGTGTATTGTATAAGGCAGAGCACATACAAGACAGATAGAGCGGAGGGTATAAATGGGAACGTGTAACGTAGATTCAGGGATGGCTCCCGTGTTTCTATATCCATGGCCATAGTCCCTGTACGATATTCTCTTTTGCAAGCGAGTGAGAGGCACGTACGTACGTACATGCTAGATCTTACCCCCGCCGTGCTGTGCGACTGTTGCTCTTCCTTAGCACGGCTTCCGACACCGAGCCAGCATTTGGCGTCATCGTGGGGGGCGGCGGTTGGGTTGTCCCTTACCTATTCGCCGCTCAGCTTCGGCGGGGTTGAAGCACGCCATCGACACCAACCTTCTTTCTTGGGTCGTGCATATTACCCATGGGTAGAGGGAATACCCCAATTGCAGTAATGTGTGTAAGGCGGAAAGCACAGATGGTATACGGAAGCTGATGGGTTGTATATCCCGGTCTGCAGGAGGCCGCGGTGAAGGATTTCCAAATTCTTTTGTATGGAATGACACATGGGATGTGGTTACGGTGTTGTATATTGGCTTGCATATTGTCTTGCGTCTCCAAATGTGCCTGACAGCTGAGGTTGAGGCTCTCTCTTGCACACAAAAAAAACAAAAAGCTCCGTCTTCAGCCACATGACTCTTACCTTTGATTGATTATGTCTTGAATTTAAATGACTTCACATTGAACAATTCCCAACCCGTCTAACTCGATATAAAATGAATGTATCTAGAAGCTTACTACTATATGCCCACCAACTTGTCTTGGACAGGCTACTGTACATTTAGTCTATGTAAGTCGTCGAGGCTGTGTCACGGAAGCAGACAAGATGATGGCGGGGTAATCGTCTATCTGAAAAGTAGCCTGCCCAGTCTGGGTAGCAGATCTCGTTTAGAACGCGCTAATGTACATGCTTTCGGCGCGGGGTTGTTCATCCACTTAGACTATTAAAGTGCATCATTGGAGGCCGGCATGGCGACATCTTACAGCCATAGGGCATCGGGTCGGGTTTGCGCAGTCAGCCGGGCTTTTCTTGGCTATCCAGAGTCACTTGGCGTCCTATGTACGAATCAAATAATAAGACTAGCGATGCGAGTGTTCGACGAGTAGATGTGTATCTATTTCTTGTCCTCTCGGTATAAATCCTGCCGTACTAGAAGTATATTTTATACCAAAAGCATAACAACTCCAAACTCCAATTATCTCGTTGTAATTCGTCAATCCCACCCCCGCCTCCGTGGCTGTCATCTAGACGAAGCCACAGCACCATTGTCGTTACAAGTTCTTATATGTGGGTGGTTATGCTCCAGAGTTTCCGTAATAAAGCACTGGGCAGCAAACATTCAACTCTTTGTCATGACTATCACTGAAGATAGAGTTCTTGACCCCGGCTTGTCCAGCGCCTAGGAAAATAGAGATAAACTTGTTTCCACCTGGCCTCCGGCTCCGGCGGCAACGGATCCTCCTCCCACAATGATCGATACGGAGATAGAGGGATCTCGGTATAGTGAGGACTGATGACAGAAAGCTTCGTGCTCCTTATGGAGCCGGCGCTTCCTTCATCGGGGGCTTGCCCAAAGGGGCCTGCGTGTTTTTTGAGCGGCGGAACGAGAAGTTTCCCTTCTTGAAGACATCCTTTGCCGTGAAGAAAGTAGACGCAGCCCAAAGTAAGAATTCAAAAATACTGAATGCCACGTCCGCCCGAGCGGCGCTGCACACGCTTCCGCGGCAGAACAGCAGCCTGCTCATGAAGGTCGACAGGGCGAGGAAGCCTGCTAGATAGAATAGAGCGTTGCCAAAGTCGAGAGAGAGGGCTGCGTAGGGGTGGAAAACTGTATCACGAATTAGCTCCTCGAACTCGCCGTCCTATTTCCCGTAGAAAGAACATACATCGGGGAGCGAATCTTGGAAGTCCCTCGAGAACGGCAATGGAAATGATAGTAAACAGAGAGACGAAGAGTAGCCAGCCAACCTGAGGCGGCGGGGTGCTCATTGTGTCGACATTGTACCAGTTGGCAACTATAATGACTCCATGTTAGCTTCTATCATTCGCCTCTGTTTTATCCATCATATCCCTTGTGACATACCATACGCCGTCAACCCAAGCACAACGAATGCCAAAGTGAACTGAGCAACTCTCAGCCCTAGGACAACCATATTAGAGGAATACATGTTCGCGTGAGATCGAAGAAACCGAGGGATGCGCTGAGGATAGCGAGCGTTTTGGTGGGTGCCAGTAGTCATGAAGGATAGAAATTATTGCAACCAGTGCAGATGAGAAACGAAAAATATAAAATAAAGGAATGCAAACGGGAAGGGAAATCAACACAGGATATTCTTCTTCCCAGAGAACGGAGGGGCACCAGACATGGAAGTCGGAAAATTAGAGGTGAGGGAAGGGAGGCGAGCTACATTAATGCAACTTGGAACGTGGTCGACATTGATTGCCAACCTTATTAGGCTCAAGCCATGCTGGCCGGCGAGTGGTTGGCCGGGCCAGGCTGGCCAGGGACGGTTGCACTCGCGAGCGGACGGCTCTCTGATCGTCGTCCCGATTTAGTCTTGCGATACGTTGGGTCGAATACATCTGAAACAGGCACGACAAGGGTCACGGCAATGCATCTCGTCCCAACGCTTTTCATCACACGCCTGGCCAATAGGGGATCCATGGAAGGGTGTTGCAGATCCCGTTAATTATCATGCGAGCGGTTTCTACGAGCGCGGAGTGAGTACCTATGTTGTGGTGGCGATTGAATCTAGAATGAAAATTGACGATGAATGTGATGAACTACACCTATCAATACACTGCGGGTAGATGTTGATCATTATCACCACCATCCCTTTCCTTCTCCTCTCCCTCTTCCTCTCATAGGTGTTCGATAAGATGCAAGAGAACGATTGTGCATCTAAACATGAACTTCCCAAAAGCTTAGCATCCCCGGAGCCGTGGCGCCCGCGACGACGAAGGTTTCCTGACGTTCCGCCAAGCAGCGACGTTTTCAAGGAAAGCTCTCTCGCAGCATTGAAACTGCGCAATAGAGGCTGAGCCAAGCCTTGGGATTTCCCTCATGAATGATGGTTGAACATTCGGACGCGCGAGACTCAAGCAAGTTGGAAACAACTCGGAGTATCAGAAGACAATTCTAACTGGCTTGGCTGTTGGAGCCAAGTCGTCTCAAGATTCCGGCACCAGAGCGCTATCACGCATCGCTAGGGCCTTAAAGGGGGGTGGAGAAGAGCTGTTATCGTAGTGACAGTTTCATTTCTACACTTGAATAACTTGGCTGACTTGGCTGTCGTTTCCGGCAACATTTTTGTTTCGATGACGTTGCGCAAGTATGACTGACATGTTAGCTACCTGCCGCAATTGAATTGTAGTTGATGGTTTTCCTATTTAATTCTGCCGCTCGTCTTGGAATCTGAAAACTATTGTGATTTCCTCCAGATCAAAGCTGTGCCAAGCATGAGCACCAGACAACCGAGGTGGTGAAGTCAATTGTTCGAGACGATGCGGACAAGTTGAGCATGCTGGGCGACTTGGACTGCTCAAGCACCTACGTAGATATATCGGATTATTCTTTCATTGAGTTGTCAACGAGCTTGGGGTGCAGTTAGAAGTAATAGTAGGGTTAGAGATGGGGGTTTGTCTGTACAATGTAAAAGCGACAAACAAACTTGAAAGAAGCATGTGAATCTTACCTAAGTAACTACCACTACTGCTGTAGGTATTTCCTTGCTGCTGGGGAAATGGCGAGCCTGAAAGGTAGGTATAGCGAGGGTATGTTTTCACTTGGTGCCAACTACCCAACTACTTATTAGGTACTTAATCCAATTACTTACCTACAGTACCTAAAGGATGCATGATGCATTGATTGCTTACATACCGTAGGGTACATAGGTACTGATAACCTCTGTCTAGTGCCTTCATTAGAGCTTTCTTTTAAAACATGATGCCTCAACATTCACCACTATTTCCCAAGTCCACTCTCCATCATGATGACGGTAATTATGGCCACGTCGCCAGCAACCCCGGAATTGACGGCAGGATCCAGCCAATCACTACATCTTCAAATGTCACCGAGGGAATACTTAGTAGCGCAGAAACCACGATGTTTCCACGACCCCATGGGACCGGCCAATGGTCTAGGTCCGATTTGGACAAAAACCTCGGCTTCGAGCTCTTAGCGGAGTTGGGTGGACCCTCAGCCGACGCAGCGTGAGCAGCACTAAAGTCATGGGAGTCCACGAGCTCGTCCAGCAGTGGCCGAGCTGCGTCGTTTCCTTGATTCTCTATCCCGTATCCCGTATTCTGGTTCATGGTTCGTTCGCGAGACTTCTCCTCGTTCGGTATTGACTCTTATCTTCAACAACTCTCCTCTGTCTCGGGATAGGCTAGCCAGATTGTTCTGTGATACCTTGCATTCTGGAACCCCTTACCCACCGGGCTTGTCAGCAAAATCCAAGTAACGGTACCCGTGCAGAACAGGTACTTGCGACAGGGAGTTACGTTTGCTCCATTCTGTATGATACCTCCCTGGATGCTGTATCCCTCTGTCGTGTTTCCTAACACATATAGGTGCTGTCTTAGATTTCGCGATCACGGTCCCGATCCGCTTCAAGTACGCGCTCGGAACAACAAACGACTCGTCAAACCCCGACCCCAACTCCGTGATTGGTTCCCCCGTCCGTGGTACCTCGCCTAGCAACCATGACGACACCGGCGCAAATTGCAGCCTATATCCAGGAGACGGCGAAACCGCCTCCAACGGGGTCGCCCTATGCCGTTCCCATTCCCGGCACCGAGCGCGAAGGCCGCACGCCCATCTACCGTCATTGGAAATGCCAAGACAAGCTGATTGCGACCTTCAGCCCCGAGATGCGTACATTCTACGATCTTTTCGAGCATAGTGTCAAGCATCATGCTAATCACAAATGTCTGGGCACGCGAAACTGGAACGCGACTACTAAGAGCTGGGAGAATAAGTACACCTGGAAGACATATGCCGAGGTAGCGGCCCGCGCCAAGAATTTCGGATCGGGTGTCTTCGAGCTTCATCGTCGCATCGGTATCTCTCCGGGCAACTATGGCGTCGGTCTTTGGAGCCAGAACCGCGCAGAGTGGCAGATTGCGGGTATGTATGCTCTCGTTGCTAATCGAACATGTCAGAATATTTTGGGATTCTGTGGACGCTGACCCGTTGGATACAGATATCGGTCTTATCTCGCAATCCCTCTTCTCCGTTTCCCTCTACGAGACCCTTGGGCCCGACACGTCCGAGTTCATTATTAAGCACGCCGAGCTGTCTTGCGTCGTGACCTCGCTGCCCCATGTCCCGCTGCTTCTGGCCCTTGCGCCGCGGATACCCCAGCTGAAGTTGATTATCTGCATGGACCCCCTGGATGCGGGTGAGCCGACTGGATACTCCAAGAGAGCCATCTTAAACGCCATCGCTGAGCAGAACGGGATCCAGATATGGTCTATGGATGAAGTAGAAGAGTTGGGGGCCAAGGCTGCACACCCTGTGCGCCCCCCTCGCCCTGAAGATATCATCACCATCAATTACACATCTGGCACTACCGGCGATCCTAAGGGTGTCGTGCTCACGCATGCCAACTGTGTAGCAGGTGTCGCTTCTAGTCGGTCTACTGGTCAATACGCACGCGGTGATACAAGCATTTCCTACCTACCAGTGGCCCATATTTACGGGCGACTAATTGATCAGACTGTACTCGCTGAGGGCGCTTCAATAGGCTACTTCCATGGAGACATGTTGGAACTCGTCGACGACTTAAAGATCCTTAAGCCTAACGGGTTTGCCTCGGTTCCACGTTTATTCAACCGCTTCAACATGGGCATCAAGGCTCAAACCGTTGAGGCTGATGGAGTTAGAGGCGCGCTCTCTCGCCGGGTGATTGACACCAAGAAGGCTAATATGAAGCTTGCTCCCGGCAAGGCTCATAACCAGCACTTCCTCTACGACCGCATTTGGACCCCCAAGGTTCGCGCTGCTGTTGGCATGGACAGAGCCCGCTTCATGGTAAGCGGGAGTGCGCAGTTGGACCCTAATGTGCAAATTTTCCTTCGGGCCGCCTTCGGGAACAGCTTTGTTTCTGGTTACGGCCTGACGGAGTCATACGCCTCTACGTCCTGCCAAACCGTGGGGGATTTCTCGATTGGCAACAATGGTGGTGTCCTGCCTAGTACCGAGGTTTGTCTAGAATCCCAACCGGATCTAGAGTACCTTGTGACGGATAAGCCACGGCCGCGTGGTGAGCTTCTTTTGAGAGGGCATTCCATTTTCCGTGAATACTACAAGAACGAGGCCGAGACTAAGAAGGCTCTTGACCCCGATGGATGGTTTCATACAGGCGATATTGCCGAATTTGACGAAATGGGACGTATCAAAATCATCGACCGCAAGAAGAATGTCTTGAAGCTATCCCAGGGAGAGTACATTTCTCCTGAGCGAATCGAGAACGTATATATGGGCTCTTCCAACCTAATCGCCATGGCTTATGTGCATGGTGAAGGTACTCAGTCTTCACTGGTCGGTATCTTTGGGGTAGATCCGGTCAACTTTGCACCTTTTGCAAGCAAAATCCTCGGGAAGACCATTGCCCCTGAAGACATTGCCGCTATCAAAGAAGTTTGCAAAGACCCCCGGGTAGTCAAAGCAGTCTTGAAGCACCTCGACGATATTGGAAAGAAGCACAAGTTCAATGGTTACGAACGCGTACGAAACTGTGTTTTGGACGTCGAGCCATTTAGCATTGAGAACGAGTTGTTGACTCCTACGTAAGTTTCCCCAGTTCACGCGGTTTTGATCACTTTATAAAGAAAGTTTACTAACTCATATGGCAGCCTGAAACTCAAGAGACCCCAAACCGCAAGGAAATACAAGGCCGAAATCGATAGAATGTACATCGAGGTCAACGAGGAAGCCTCGAAGGTCAAGCCTAAGCTATAGAAAGGGGGCTTAGAGTACATAGAACCCTGTTAATGTAGACTAATTGTATATGCATAGTGATAGTGAAGTACATAAGCTTTAATACTATATCACATATCGCTGGAACCTTTTCTCCTGTCCCTTACATATGTATTGTTTGCTAAAAACTGCGCTCGGCGGCAATTCGCCCGGGCTAAGCAATCTACAGCAACTTTGTCACAAGCTAATTCATCGTTTGCACCTTATACAAGCATAGCATCAGCTATGTGCATAATTTTAAATCGCGACTCACTCTTTAACATCTTCAGTGTTATATATAATAATTACTTAGGTATAAAAATTATGAAAATTTCATGAAAAGTTTAAGGGAAATTTTAATGAGATAGTGAGCATAAACAAAGTGAAATTAAAATAGAAAAAATAATTACCCATAGCTGTTATGTTAGTGCTCTTGCTAGGTAGTCTGTAGGCAGTTACCTTGTTAGGGTGTTAAGTGTACCGCGCGGCTAAGATGTAGGTGGCCCCTCGCTAATCATTGTAAGGTATCATTTCCAAGTAAGTGCTATCTGCATAGTGGTTGCTTTGAAAAGCAAGATGCTTAAGATGGTTTTAAGGAATTAAAGTATGCTTGATACTTATGATATCTACGCTTCATAGTGCATAAATTTATAGCCATACGTTCATCTTTAGCTGTGGAAGTATTCTCGACATGATTTACTTAGGGCGCTGAGCCCAAATCAAGCTTTAATCTAGCTGGCGTGCTGCGCTTAAAACTAGCATTGCAGTCGCTAACTTCTAGAGGTACAAGCATTGCAACTTCCTATCACTTACCTACCTACCTGGGAGGTGGCTGTACCTTTTAATTATCTAGCCGTAGCTGCCGCTCATCCACCCACCTTTTACTATATGACTTGTTGTTACGACGTACCCTTATACCACCATATCACTAGGCGAAAGATTGGGCAGTGTCCGCTAACTTAACAGCATTTAAGGCTGCTTTCATACATTTTATCAACAGCTTTTATGTACGCATACCATGGATGCATGTTGTATATGTTAACATTATAACACTTTTAAAAACATAGTACTTATATGTTTTAAAACAAACTAAATGAATTTATATAACTATATTATTAATTTTAAAGATATATATATATATAATATTTTAATAAAAATATAATAATTAATTAATTTAAATGTTAATATAAAAAATAACGTAAAATAAGTTTAAAATGTTAGTAAAACGTTATTTAAATCCACTTAAATTTAAAGCCCCACTAAATTTTAGCGTTCTAATGCTGTATTAGGGCCGAGTGATAGCGTGTTCTAAACTTATTCTAACTTCAATCAAATAATTGAACAATGGAATTACTATGGCGCGTCCAGTAAGACGTGAGCTCATTGATTTAACATCTGAAGATACAGATGCTGTGTTAAATCATACTTCTTTTCCGTTCCGTCACGTACTACTCCCGAATCCCGTTGTTGGTGCAGTACCCAGCCACACCAGCCCACCATCGCCAACGCCCCATATCTTCCCGCCTCCCTTCGCGGCGGTGTCGTCTCCCTCGATCGAACCGCCGGTTCGCACGCCTCGGTCCACCCACAATGGCCTTTCCACGCCGTCGGTACAGGATATGGAGAGGAGGGAAGGCCATCTCCGTCCCGTGAAGCGCCAACGGACGGGGGAGCCGTCCCCGGAGTCAAATGTGGCTGGGCACGCGTACAAGCGGAGCCCTGAGGACGTTGTTGTTGCTTTAAAAAGGTGCTTGGAGGCCCAGGTATTCCCACATATAGAACGCGCCACCCAGAACCTGTCCGCGGGTATTTACGACCTGGACGCGCTTGGTGCCAAGGTCATCAAGACGATCGTTGATAAGGACTTCGAGCATCGGTTCCGCCAGGGCGGGGGGCGCTTGTCTTCGTCGGCGGAGCTGACCATAGCAGCTGGTGTTCACAGGCTCGTGACTGAGCTGTCCTGCCGTCCGGTATGTGTATTTCCAGAGAAAGCCGGATCGAAAGAATAGTATGCTAATTGTCAATGGTTCCTACCTTAGGATTACCGTATTGCTTCCCAGAACTCCACCCCCGCTCCTCCCCATACCACTACTGTTCTCACGGCCAATATTGGTGCTTCTGTGACGGTACCAGCGGTCCTGCCCTCTATAGAGAGGGATGCCGGTGATCATAGCGACGAAGATGATGACGAGGACGACGAGGATGAGGAACAGGACGAGGAAGGTGTGGGATACGACATGGAAGATGAAGAGGATGAACTCGAAGACGCGTTCGGATTTGACGATGAGGCTGAGGAGGAGGAGGAGGATGATGATGATGATCCTAGTCCTAGGCCTGTGATACCGGTTCCGCGAATCCGCATACGCACCCCTCCTCGTCGCAAGCCACCAAAACGGCCGGGAAAAGCAAGAGGCCCTGTATCTCCCCAGCAACTACGTACTAGAGCCAAAGCGAACCAATGGCAATCAGGGAAACCATACAATTCGAATCCGGTATCAGAAACTACGCACCATCCTTCCTTTGGTTTACCCTTACGCCCATACGCGTCGGCCCTAGAGCGGCAACGGGTCCAATCAGGCGTCAGGAGAGCTCTCCTACCACTCACAGCCAGCCCATCCCAACTTTTCCACATAGACTTTAGTGACACTGAAATCCGCTACCTCCAATACGCAGCTAGGAAGGCTTATGGCAAGCCGGCGGTGGACGGTGAAAGATCTACCATCCGAGATCTCCGCAATATTCTGAAGAAAGTGCCTACTATCAAAGAAACCCTGGCTGAACTTCATGCTAAGGGCTATGTTGGTTGTGAACCCCCTCCATTATCACTCATGAAACGTTCCACTAGCGGCGTTACAAACTTCCTGAACGACTTGCATTCCAAAAAGCTCAATGCAGAGCCAAAGTGTCTATATATCGAGTATAGCAACTCTATTGCTCAAAGTGAAGCAAGCCGAGCCAGCCGGATACCGAGATTATTGTTGTCGAGAGAAATCATTGGGAATCGACTAGGAGCTGCTCGAACCTACCAGAATTTCGTAAGCACTGTCAAGAGTAACCGGGAGGACTATCTCGAGCCACAGGTTGAGTGGACAAACTGTGCCGGCGATATTATGACTATTAGCTGGCTTTCCAACACTGATTTTATTTGTGGCACGACAACCCACTCCGATTCTCATAACCAACAATACAACAAACCTGGAAATCTCCTACTAGGGTCGGCGGCGACAACTACCCTCCGCGCATATCCAGACCACCGAATCGTCCGTCCGGTTGTGTCTAGTGGAGATAATGCCCTAGATTCGATGGTTGCAAGCCAAGATCCATGGCTCTTTACGTCTGTGGTATCTTCCGACTACGATCCATCTTGTGACCTGGCTTTTACGTCTAGTTTTGATAAGACTGTGAAGGTCTGGAAGTGCCAAGATGGGTCCATAACATGCCTAGGGACTTGGGACCATGAAGGACGCGTTAACTTTGTTGTTACCTCGAAAAATGGTTCTGGTACTGTAGCCACAGCTGCAGATGTACCAACTGAGGCGGTCAGAGTCTATCATCTTGATAGGTCCAATATATCAGGCAGCCAGTACGATTCCTACTCATGTACGAGAATACATGATGAGGACTATGTACCTTCCGAGAAATGGGCTTATTATCCGGCTGCAATCCGATGGGGCCTAGAGAAAGATACGAAACATCTGTTACTTATCGGCTATTCTCCTAGAAGCCCGACGGGGGAGGACCACGAGATACCAGAAGATAAACTCAACACGGGTGAGCTTTGTCTCTGGGATACGAAAACCAAAACCCAAGTCAAAGTAAATAGTGCCAAGACCCAGAATGTCTTTGAGGTCGCGTGGCACCCTTCACGTGCTAGCTTTGCCGCTGCGACTTCCGCATCTCAGGTTTTAGAAAGGACAGATCAAACTCCGAGGACGCAGGTCCGAATTTTCGAAATAAACGCAGACGGCCAATACGGTGCCGTCAAGAGCCTAGATTGCGCTGCAATTGACATTAACGAGCTAGCCATAATGTATTCATACCCATTACCCCTACTCCTATGAGTGTTGACGACTGACATGAAGGTAGGCCTAACAGTCTTGCTTATTACTATGTAGCAGCCAGCTGCACCGACGGCAATGTCTACGTATGGGACACAGCAGGAAGCGACCTGCCAATGTGTGTCCTAGAACATGGTGGTAAGCTCAGGCGCCCTATGCATCGAATAGTACCCAGCTCACAAGCCTTTAGACCCTGTTGAGGAACTTCTAGGAGACCGAGAGCACGAAGACGTGGGTGTCAAATTCGTGGCTTGGGCAACTACTGCTGATCGACTCTATACCGGATCGTCCGACGGCGTGGTTAAGGTGTGGAATATCCGGCATGGCAGAAGCGTCCTAGTCAAGGATCTCATCGAAGTCGCGGCTCCTATCACGCACGGAGCATTCTCTCCAGACTTCACCAAGTTAGTCATTGGAGATGGGAGTGGGCGAGTTTATTTGTTGGCATTGGAAGATCCCGAAGATGAAGACCCACCACCGAACCCAGCTCATATCTCAGCAAATTTCCTGAACGTACAAACAAGTAGCGGCAGCCGTCGAACTATCCGCCGACCACGCCCTTTTCTACCGCATCCAGAATTGCCTCCCCCAGGCGTCTCAACTCATAACGAGCTCCCTAATAAGCTTATGGAAGGACAGGAGTGCTCTAGGGAATACCTCAACACTGCTCAGCTTATGCTCCATCCAGACCCCACAGTAGGCGCAGTTCAAGGTGTGAACTACGCAGCAACCTCCCTATTTCGAAATGAAGCACATTTGAACGAAGATCCACACGAGCCTTTATTGGCTACTTTCCAAACCAAGCAACAGAGCTACCAACGATCAACCCGCGAAGAAGATTCTCGTTCGACTTGTTTGCCACAGCGGCCGAAGCAACTAGACCGCGGTTTAGTCTATATTAATGGCTGGCAAGAAGATTGGCACACTCATCAGCTAGACCGAGAGTCTATTAATGACAACGACAGCGACCAGAGCTCTGATTATGAAGATGCTTTCGACCACGCTACTTTGCAACAGTTAAAGAAGGAAAAGGCCGAGCTAGATGATCGCCTTATCGAGTTGGAATACGAGACTAGCATTTTAGACAGTGATGACGATCATGATGAAAACCTCGAGGTTGTGGACATGGAAAATGAGGGATAGTACACAGACAAACAAGCAACCAATCGTTTGGCCCAGTGTTTCTGCGGGGAATCAAATGAACTTGACCATCTTACAAGGAAGAGCATAGAAAGAGAGCTACAAGAGATCATGACGCTTGATACGTTAATTTAGATACTTACGTGCCTCAAGTTTTAGCAGAGCATAGTAGCCAAATGAATTCTAACATTTAACTAAATTTCTTTCTGTTTCTTCTTTTTGCCTGTTACTCTACGAATCACCAAGCTTTATGCCATTCTATTTGCTTTTGACTAGTAGGAGTACTTTCGTCACATCCCATAATCTGTAGATTTCCCCGGTTTAACACACAGATGCTTACCTCTACCACGCCTATTAGTATTATCAGCCATCCTGATATCAGGATGTTCAATTCAATTACGACGTTCACCATGCTTCGATATTGCAGGATCATATTATTAATAGCCGTTAGTGCTTGACCATTGATAACCTATTAAACTATTTGGACATGAACTAGGTAGGAAAGAAACGTGTACGTTAGACGTCCTCTCAACTATCCTACTCGCCATGATACGAGCCCAAACATTCATTGGCTGGTGCTTGCCCTCAAACAACATCCGTAACTGAAAAGACCAGCCCATGAGCTGACACAATGCACCTTTCGACCTCCTTAACGCCGACCTATGCAATCATATAAGGAATTCGGCCGCCAAACCCAACACAATGCACTGCATCTATGTATGCACACGGTTCTACCGCTAGAAACCAATTTCTTCGTTTGCTATGTGGTGAGATCCTATCCCGTTCCATTGTACTGATCCGGAGCCGGGAAAGAAAATCCTGGCGGGAAAACTGGCATCCCGTTCGGACCGGTTCCTATGCCAAACGGAAACTGGGTGAAGTCAGGCTGATTCTGGGATTGGTCGTTGGATGACCCGTTATCGTGGCGATGGTCTCTCTTACCCCGCCAACGACCGAAATCATCCTCATCGCCGCTTCGACTAGATTTGGGGCCATGTCTACCCCCCTTGTCTGTTTGCATACGTCGGCTAATAGCCTTTGAGGATACCCCAGCTCCTATCTCAATATCAGGCTCTTCAACAACTAGACCCGTCTCAATAGGTCTGCCACCACTGCCACCAAACTCAGCAGTCAACATCCACTTCCTGTCGGCTTCTGTTAATTTCGAGATAGGAATAATGCTAATGCCAGTTTGGTAATCGCTGCAGTCACGCGGACCAAATCCGACTCCCCATCGCGTCTATAAGAGTGTTAACTAGGCTACGCAGGTTGGTGTTACAAGACATAACTTACCCTAAAGCTGCCACTTTCCATGGCTTCCTTTGCGTGAACAGCGTCTCTCCGGGTGACCATCTTTACGAAGGCATGACGCTTATCCTTGTTGACAATGCAGGTCTGTACTTGGCCGTGTCGACCGAAGACCGACCGTAATTCAGCCTCGGAACACCTGTGGTGATTGAGTAAGCCACTCAGCTTAAAAAAAAAGTTTCAAAGAGGGGTTTACTTACGTCACACCTCCAACAAAGAGAGTTCTGCTTAATACTGCAGCATTGTTAGCAAGAATGCCATTTTAAATTCCCTTAAAAAACACATACCCTTAATATGCCCTTGAGGCAGGCTTCTGTCAATTTCAACCCATTTCGCACCGGGGCGAGGGAAGTCCTGGGGAGGAGTGGGACTACGACCACGACGACCGGGTGGGCTACGTTGACGGTATTCCGATCCTCTGCCACGTCTATCGCGGTCATCCATACGTCCGCCACCCGGCGAATTAGGTCCGTATCCGCCGTAATCGCGGCCACGTTGATCCCACTGACGTATAGGGGACCGTGACCTTGACCTATCATGATATCTAGGGGGAGATCTCACTTGATTAAAGCTACGATCACGTGACTCGTCTGGTCGGAAACTCTCTTGACCCCAAGAACTACCGTACGGTTGTTGGCCTGGTTGAGCGGAAGCTTGTGGAGGCATAGAGGGAGTGGCAGACGGTAGAACAGCAGTACCAGCAACGCCACCATTTTGTATTCCTGCTATAATCAAAGGTATTTTATCCACAGGGACGCCCTGATCCGCCAGTAGTTTGATCAGCATTACTTGTTGCTGAACGTTAGGGTCTACGCTACCAGCCGCGGCCGCCGGTGGTACACCAGAAGCAACGCCAGGGAAGCCGGTAGCTTGATTACTAGCAGTCACCGGAGGCACGAAGGGCTGGCTCTGAATAGGAGCCGGAGCCTGAGCCGGCGGGGCATACGGATATGGCAAAGCAGAGACATTTACAGAGGGCGCCACTGCCGGATAGGGAGCTGGGGCCGGGGTTGAGGTCTGACTTTGTGTTGCTTGCAGTGCGGGTTGCTGCACTACAGCACCGAGCTGTGTCATATTGAAAGGGCTAGATGTAGCAGGAACAGAGACACTCGCCGGTGGAGCGGTGATATTTTGCCGAGCAATATTCGCGAGGGCTTCCATGATTGCGTTCGGGGCTTCAGTACTGGGTGGCTTGGACTCGGACAAACCTGGTAGGCCGGCGCCTGGAGGGGGACTACCTGAGGGAGTGGTGGACTCATCTATAATATATGAAATACGAATCAGATACAAGAACTAGTAGGAGTGCACGAAGCACTCGGTGTCTGAAATCATTTCAACGGGAAATGGAAGACCTACTTTGAGAGACTGGAGCATTGAGCTTCTGCTTGAACGATTCAATCATAGATATGGGGAACGTCTGACCCTTCTCCCAGATATCAACTAGCTTCTTTATTTTCTCCTACTCGCATAGGTTAGGTATATGCATCTTCAGATCATTGATGATACGTATTGCAAGCTTCCAGTAGCATACAATCAACAGCTGTTGAGCTAGTAGACCCAGAAGCCAGTCTGGTTGATGGGTGACACAACACCCAGATTACTGTGTACGGGATATGAGTGATATTTAGATAGAGCGTACCTTTTGTTCTCCTGGGGCATTCTGAATTATGTCATTCATTAAGACTGGAAGCAGCTCCGTTACTCTATGGACGCCAGCAGCGTAAGTGCCATCTTGTGCAGAGCTATTGATAGGCTGGCCTTGCTGTTTTGCCTGATCGACCCATTTGCGCGTTACAGAATCTACGACATAGAGCACTCCCAGTTTGTGGGTTGCCGGGGCCTTTTTGAAGTGAGTGTAGATTTTCTGAATGAGTACGGACTCGGACTACAGCACGAGGTTCCAGTTAGCATGGATAAAAGCGGCCGTGCGCGCAGGATACGACGTGCTATCTTACCTGAACGTTGTTCACGCAGAGAGCGGTTAGTGCGGTGATACGAGATCCAGAGACTCCAGGAGGCTTCAGATTCTGCATGGCATTCAGGCCAGCCTCTAATTCTGCTACTGCCGACGACATGGTGGCTGTCGAGCTATCTCCTGACTACTGGCGACGGGGGGAAATATACGCAGCTAGACAAGAATAGTAGTATCGCAAGATTTGCAGATATGCAGAGGAACAGGGCTTGCTCAGTTGGCGGGTGGTTATCACCTAGACGAGCAGAGAGGTCTTCTAGCACGCTGGTGACTACTAAATATGGAATGTACGAGGACACTTGGTAGAGTGTGGTTACAGCCTGCAATGTCAAATCTACCGAGGAGGTGGTTGTTGAAAGACGGCTGCGCACGCAGACTCCAGGACCCTCGTTGAGTGGTATCACGAGCGATAGCGGCTGCGAATACGAACAGACGACGCGTGCTAAATGGGAGATTCAATAGCAGTGGACCCACGAGGAATCAGTGCTGCTAGTGATGAATGTGACAGATAGTAGTGACAATGGATGATTGACTACTGGACCCGCTGGCCAAGTCGAAGCAAGCAAAGACTTGCCGCGGGGATATTGTTTGAGTGGAGGGTGGCTGGCGGACGCAGTCTTTGAAGCGACCCTGCGCCGAGGTGAATGAAAGGCAAGAATAGAGAGAGAGATAGAGAGTCAACAAGCAGCAGTACGTTGTCCGGTGTCTGATGATACTAAGCTAGGTACTCCTCCGTGTCGGTATCTCAGTATACTGGATTGTCGGCGGAGGCTGCAACAATCGTTGTTGTAATAGTCTTGCTGTCGGAGGCGTTGTTACTTGATGGATGTTGGCGATGGCAGTGAGATGGAAGAGGGACGGGTGATGGGATCGCTAGATAGGGAAAGCGATCGGTGGTTGTAGAAGATGGGGAGGTGAGGGGAGGGAGGTGCTTTGCTTCTGTACTGCGCTGCAGAGAATTTTAATGTGGAGCTAAAACAACGGCAGTTCCAAAGGTCACTGCACATGCACAACTTCCCACTCAACATCTGGGCTTAGCTCTGTAGCCGTAGTAACCAATCAACTTCTACCTTACCTCAGCCACCAGCTCAGTGGGTACCACCCAGGTACTTCCTAATTCTTGCTAACCGATGCCTCAGCCACTACCTACCTACCTCAGAGCAAAAATATCTAGGTACTATTCGCATTGAAAATCTGCACCGATGTATTCTTCATCAAAAGATCGATGGCAAACATGATTTGTACGACAGTATGTAGGTATATACAGCTTGATACTGTACTAATTAAATAACTAGCAATAACCTTTCCCCCAACTGTTCTACATGGTCAGTGCGAAGCAGCAGACTTACGTAAGTAGGTAAGGTACAGCCTTTACATCAACTTTCAACTGTTTCGAGCCTTTCACTTTATAAAGCAAAGGATATATTTCGTACATAAGTTAGAAATTGCACAGCAAGTATCATACTCTAGGCGAGGGAGAGTGAGGTATATGTTGCAAGCCCACCACTTACCTAACTAGGTAGGTAGGTAAATAGGATGGGCGCCAGATAAACGCTTAAAAGATTGCAGTTTTGAGTCTAAAATTTTACCATAGACGGAGTTCCGAAACGAGGGGGATCAAAGAAGAAGAAAAAGCATTTGTTAAGTAGTAGGCGAACCAAGGTAAATTGATCTCCCAAACCTTTGAATTCCACGTATAATATAGTACTATCTAGTCATACGCCAGAACTTCACTTCTTGCTCATATTTCCCCCATACAACCAGGCTAGAGTAGGTAGATGTCCAGTTACCAAAAAAAAAAAAAAAAAAAAAAAAAAAAAAAACACCAGGTTAGTAAGTACTCCCTCTTTGGCTTCAAAAACTTGGCAGAGTGCGCCTATCCTATTTACCCGTAAGGATAATTGCGCCAGCAGCACTTCATATTAAGTCTCACGCGATACATATATCAATCTAGCAGTAAGTATTCAACTCAACTCAACCTGTATTCCATGACATCCTTCTTCTCGGGTTGTCAAGCTGCTGTCCTGTCGCAACTCGAAGACGCAATACCTTTGACGTCAATATGACAAACATTTGAGAAGCTCGGCCTTAAAATAATGTAGCGAATTAGGCGACACGATGGTGGGATTCGGCGCAGGTACTCGTAGTGTGAGGTAGTGCACCTAAGACAAGCAGTAATGCTCGGTATAAGTACCTACAGGTGCCAAGTAAGTTCCATTGTACGTACAGTACCTACTGCGTAGAGTGGCATCCTCAAGTCCGAGCAGGCCCGGGGCTCCTATTGGTCCAGTGCTTCCCCATCCAATCCGACTCCTACCGCCTCTACTAAATCGTCCTTGAGCTATTTCTACAATATCATTTTTTCCTCCTTACTCTCCATCCCTCTGTGCGCCTTGTTCGCCAATCCCTCCTGTAGTCTTGTCAATCCATAGCCTCGCATCGTTTTCCTTCCTCCTAATTGCATCATGGCTTCTGCACTTCGCCTGAGCTCTTCAGCTCTGCGAACCTCTCTCAAAGCTCCCGGCTTTGCGTCGCGGACTGCCGCATTCAACGCTGCGCGATGCTACTCGGCTAAGACTCAGGTAGGCTCCATCCCAAGCCAACCCTCTCGCCGCTAAGGGCTGGAGTGGCTAACGTCTTCCTACCCATCTAGACCCTCAAGGAGCGCTTCGCCGAGCTACTCCCCGAGAAGATTGACGAGATCAAGACATTAAGAAAGTAGGTTTTGCTTACTTCTATGATTGCTGATATGATACTTACCGCCCACACAGAGAGCATGGCTCTAAGGTCATCGATAAGGTCACCCTCGACCAAGTCTACGGTGGCGCGCGAGGTATTAAGTCCCTTGTGTGGGAGGGCTCTGTCCTCGATTCTGAGGAGGGTATCCGTTTCCGTGGCAAGACCATCCCCGAATGCCAGGAGGTTCTTCCCAAGGCCCCCGGTGGCAAGGAGCCTCTGCCCGAAGGTATGTTCAACCGGAATTAACTCAATCAGGTTCCGGTACTAAACTCTCTAGGCCTCTTCTGGCTCCTCCTCACCGGCGAGGTCCCCACCGAGCAGCAGGTCCGCGATCTGTCGGCCGAATGGGCTGCCCGATCCGATATTCCTAAGTTCGTCGAGGAGCTCATTGACCGCTGCCCTACCGACCTCCACCCCATGGCCCAGTTCTCCCTCGCCGTTACCGCTCTCGAGCAGACCTCGTCTTTCTCCAAGGCCTACGCCAAGGGTATTAACAAGAAGGAGTACTGGGGATATACCTTTGAGGACTCTATGGATCTGATTGCCAAGCTCCCCACCATTGCTGCCCGCATCTACCAGAACGTCTTCAAGGGCGGCAAGGTCGCACCTGTTCAGAAGGACAAGGACTACAGTTTCAACTTCGCCAACCAACTCGGGTTCGGTGAGAACAAGGACTTCATCGAGCTGATGCGTCTGTACCTTACCATCCACACCGACCATGAGGGTGGCAACGTCAGCGCTCACACCACCCACCTCGTCGGCAGCGCCTTGAGCTCTCCTTTCCTCTCGTTGGCTGCTGGTCTGAACGGTCTAGCCGGCCCTCTCCACGGTCTCGCCAACCAGGAGGTGCTCAACTGGCTCACTGAGATGAAGAAGGCCATCGGTGACGATCTCAGCGACCAGAACATCAAGGACTACCTCTGGTCGACCCTGAACGCTGGTCGCGTCGTCCCTGGCTACGGCCACGCCGTCCTGCGCAAGACCGATCCCCGTTACATGGCGCAGCGCACCTTTGCCCAAGAGAAGATGCCTAACGACCCCATGTTCCAGCTCGTGAGCCAAGTTTACAAGATTGCGCCTGGTGTTCTGACTGAGCACGGCAAGACCAAGAACCCTTTCCCCAATGTTGATGCTCACTCTGGTGTCCTGCTCCAGTACTACGGTCTAACCGAGGCTAACTACTACACCGTCCTATTCGGTGTATCTCGGGCCATTGGTGTTCTCCCCCAGCTCATCATCGACCGTGCCGTCGGTGCGCCGATCGAACGCCCCAAGAGTTTCTCGACCGCCAAGTGGATCGAGATCTGCAAGAAGCTGTAAACGTTTTTCCTATTAAAAGACTCGGGAGTTGTATGTTTTGCGATATTCAAGGGCACTGGTTACGCATTATAGACGGTCTAAGGGTGGCACTGTATCAAATGGGGGCGTTGTATTAGAGACTGTCCCCGATGATACCAAAAGCTGCGCTTGTATATTACTACCTACATCATGATATTGCTTTTATGGCAAATGTGTCACTGTCGTCTCCTCGTCACGAGAACTACGCAGTATGCTGCTGTAGCCCAAAATCGCTAGATTATTCACCATTCAACAAATAGTAAGATGCACATCTGAACACGTCTATACATGCTGCAGGGACCCATAAGTATGCACATGTTCAACAGTATCTATTCTGTACCTCTACATCAAACTTGTAGTACCATGCAAGAGGGGTGCTCCACTTATAGGGTGGGCTGTATGAGCGGTTTCACGACAACAAAATCTACCTGAATTCGACAACGGGAGCCCCTATTAGAGGGAAAAGAAAAAGAGAAAAATCAGTTATCAGCGGCGAAAGCCGACCATACCTATCCTATCTGTTCCACAGGTTAATTCGCCGTGTAGGGACTCGGAGTTCTTCTTGGGGGTGAAGGACTGTGCTATTGTATACTTTGGGGAATGTCCGAAATGTTGGGTGCCGATAACGCAGATAAGACAAGAAGCGCCGGGTGAGAGAGCTTACTATGCCGAAGTGCTATTCTGTGCTAAGCTCAGATAGCAATTGTTGAGAATGATGAAATAAAACAGGTTGCTGTTATTTCCTAGTGATTACCTAAGAGTCTTGGCATCACAATTGGCCACGTTCGGGTGAGTAGTTTACACATTTGTATCGAGGGAAAAGATAGCTCGTCGGAAACATATGATATATATACTGGGCTGCACGGCAATGGGATTGTTGGACCTAGGTAAAAGACATCGCTCATATTATTTGTTCCGAGGTCTTTCATGTGTTCGTCGTACCTGGCGTGCGCCTCTTTTTCGGTTGGGGCCGGTAGGTTACAACTGTACGTAGCCGGTCTGCGAGAATCGGGGACCCGACGCGCCAATCAATTTCCCTCATGCCCGTCTATCTTACATCTGAGTGGCCCACCCAACACCATCTGGTTTCCAAATCCGAGATGGCCCGATCCTATCCCCGCCGCCCTACCCCAATCAGGTCCCTTCAACACGTACTCGGGTCTTGGGTAAAGTAGTAATTCTCCTTACAGTGAGTACCTACATGCCTCCCAGGTACCCACCTGCTGCCCGCCAACCAACCAACCAACCAACCCGCTTCAGTAGGTAACCTATCCAGACCGTCACCGATTTATTCCTGTCAGCCTCACAATACGGAAAAGAATCCTCTATTCTACTCTACTCTTTCACTACATACATCACCAACCAACTCTTCGGTTCATCGTCCATCACCGGATATCCCTCCTATACTCCTCCTCCTTGCGAAGAAGCACCCGATTGCCTTGGTCAGGCCCCCCTCCCCAGTAACGACAACGAGACATGTCCGCTGCTACCACCGCCGGTACCATGCCTCCTCTGACGGAGAAGAAGCTCGAGAAGAAGCCCATCAAGTTCTCCAACTTGCTGCTGGGCGCTGGTCTCAATCTCTTCGAGGTGACCACCCTCGGCCAGCCTCTCGAGGTCGTCAAGACCACCATGGCTGCAAACCGAGGCGATAGCTTCGGTACTGCTCTCGGTCGTATCTGGGGTCGTGGCGGTCCCCTCGGATGTAAGCATTGTCTTTGTTTCTCTCCATTGCGACACATCATCATCATGCGGCATCATACTCCATCATCTGGATAAAGCAGGGCTACCATATGCCATCAAAATTTGAAGAACGACCCGCATGCAATTGATGTATTTGTCGCTAACTGTCATGTCTCTCTACAGTCTACCAGGGTCTCATCCCCTGGGCCTGGATCGAAGCTTCGACCAAAGGCGCTGTGCTGCTGTTCGTCGCTTCCGAGGCCGAGTATTACGCTCGGTCTGCCGGCGCTTCCGAGTTCGGTGGTGGTATCGTCGGTGGTGTCGTGGGTGGAGTCGCCCAGGCTTACGCTACCATGGGCTTCTGCACCTGCATGAAGACGGTCGAGATTACTCAGCACAAGATCGCCGCTGCCGGTGTTAAACCCCCGAGCACCTTCGCCACTTTCATGGACATCTACCGAAAGGAGGGCATCCGCGGTATCAACAAGGGTGTCAATGCCGTTGCGATTCGTCAGATGACCAACTGGGGCTCGCGCTTCGGTCTCGCACGTCTCGCCGAGCAAGGCATCCGCCGCGTTACCGGCAAGGAGCACGGCGAGAAGCTCAGCGTCGCCGAGAAGATCCTGTCCTCGACCATCGGTGGTGGTCTCTCGGCCTGGAACCAACCTATCGAGGTCATCCGCGTGGAGATGCAGAGCAAGAAGGAGGACCCGAACCGACCCAAGAAGATGACGGTCGGCAACACTTTCAAATACATCTACCAGACGAATGGAGTTAAGGGTTTGTACCGCGGCGTTACCCCGCGTATCGGCCTAGGTGTCTGGCAAACGGTTTGCATGGTGGCCTTGGGTGATATGTAAGTTTTCCTGTGCTTATTGCCCGGCGTCTATGTTATCCTCATCCGCAGCTTGCTAACGTGGTTCTCGCAAACAGGGCCAAGGCTTATGTCGAAAAGCTGACCGGCGAGAAGGTCACTGCTAAGCATTAGACGGCGTTTAGACGGATTTGCTCGGGCTTTTCGGGATTCCACCAATACCAGGGAATGAACATACATGGAACGGGACGGCTTAGCTTGCCGATATAGACTTTTCTGTTGTTGGCGGGGATCTCTTTTTTTTTTCTGATTTACAATTCTTGTTTTATTTGAGCCGGAGTCTGTGAGCCTGTTCAACCACGCATGCTTGCAGATGGTGCTTCTGGCTTTATTTTGACACGTTGGGTATTTGCACGATTCTGCAATGCCTCGACAGTTTGGAATATCTGATGCTATTAGCAAAGTGGAACCGGAGGTGTGAGTTTGTTTTAACAACAGCCATGTCCGATTCGCACACAGTACGAGACAGGACTTGACGAATGGCTCTCAAAATTCGACAGCATCCCTCTGCGCTTGCCGAGCGGTTGCTATCCACCACCTATGATGTGTGCCGTATTGAAGATTGAGTGATAACAGTGACATGTGCTGCTCGCGCTGTAGTGCCAGCTATTCATCTCAGTGAGGGCAAACGAGATACGTACTTACGATGTGAACGTTGACTATACTTGGTGTCTCACTCTGTATCATAACCAGCTTACGATCTATCCTACTCGTTTGCCATTGCTTTGGTGAGCCTGAGAGAATATGTACAGTTTTAGTGAAGAGGGGTCGCTAGAAGCACATACACACTTGTTGCCAGTACAGAGCCGTGAGTGATGACACCACACTACAGGAAAAGCAATCTTCTGGAAGAAGAAAAACGAATACATTACATTTAATCAGCGTATCTCAATGGTAGAGAATGGGTAGGAAGTCTCAACTTCTTAAAGTAGCGATATTAAAAAGATAGACATTTATGTGAGAGTAAGAGTTGAGTGAGGATGAGCCGCTAGGTGCTGTTATTCATCTCTAGAATAAGCCGTGTATATAACTTATAAGAGAAGATCTAAGTAGCCTTAATTAATAAGTACTTTTAAATTCAAGAGGATTCGCAATTGATCGGTTATATATACTGCAAATGGTCATGTCGCCCAGTGTAGCATTTTAATCACTCACGACCCCAACCTGCACGTGACGCAAATGGCGAGGAAGTCATTTTCTTATCTTCTCATCTTCTCCAGCCCAGTGATTTCAGCTAGGGTCACCAGAAGGAGGTCTGCTTAGCGCGACAATTGGTCCATCGTATCCTAGACCATGCTGAGGTCGGGATGTGTTCACATAGTTGTCGCTCAATTGGTATTGGGCGTGCTATTATTATACGCAAGGGCTCGACGCGTCCCATTCCCAGTTAGAGGTACTATGGCATAGCCTCTTCGCGGTCCTTGCGTTCTCAGTAGGAGAGTATGGGTAGTTTCCCTCGAGCAAATTGGCACTTGGTCACTATCGAAGCATATGTAAATTATCAAGTGCCTAGAGCTTGGGAAGGACAATCCCTAGCAGAGTGAAACTAGTCCTACCGCTAAGGAGGGGGGGAGGGTGAGGTGAACTTATCGTCTTCTTTGGCTAACACGTGAAGAGCAATTCTTGAGGAATGAGATAAGGACATAGATTAAGAAGATGGTATAAATTTGCCATATGTCATAGTAGGTAGGTTGATCCACATGGTCGCCCGAGTAGGCTGGAAGAAGAAAGTCTTGATCTTGTTGTGTATCGACTGCTACATCGCATAATTTCATTACAGAAGCTACCACTATCCTTGCATGTTCTAGAAACACGCCGATAGGCCAACCATTAACATGCTCATAGATATCGAAGTCGTTAGTGAAAGAGACTCGTTGTTAAATAAGAGCTAGATGAAGACCTATAGGGGGCACATTCAATTCTTCCTCTTAATGGAAAATTCATACTACATATCTGGATGTTAGGCCAAATAGGGGTAAGGATGGCAACATTGATGACCTACTCTCTTGGCGTATCTTTCCGTGGGAATAAGGTTATAGGCCTGATGCTAATCTCTTTCCCTCTAGTCTGTTATTCCTTCAGGTGCAGTCCGTTACTACCTCTGATGTAGTCTGTTACTGCTTCTAATGTAGTCCGTTACTGCCCCTGCTGTAGTTTAACTTATTATATTTTCTATAGCGATGATACATGGTTGTCTTCACTCATACCCCACTCGCGAACTTCTTCATCTTCATGCTGTCAATACCCGGACGTCTAGACGACAGCGATCAATGCTAAGACGCGGGTGAGTAGAGGCGGCACAGTCAAGACATCCTACGGGCCATGTCCTCAGATTTCACGCGTGGCTTGCCCAACAAGACCCTTGTCACAACCTACAGCATCGGTGAAGTGGCGTTGAATCTTCAGTGGGCGAACTACTGCATCCTCATGGAGGCGGCGACGACGCTAAGGATCTATCTCAAGTCAACCTCTTAGATCCTCCAGCAGGCTACGGGAACACGCACCATTAGATCGTGCATATCGATACCGCAACCGCATGGCCGCGGATCACATTATAAAGCCCGTCATACCTGTAGGTGTCAATGGTTGGGCGGCAAGTGAAATCAAACTCTATTGCGGCTCCTCTACGAACGAACTAGGAGGGGCTAACATATAAGCTTGGGTGAACTAGTATTTAAGATACGCACGTTGAGGCAAGCGCTCCGTCAGAAGGAGGTTGCCGAAGCCGTGTCTTCGGCCATTGTTGCAGCACTGCGCGATGTCTCTGACAGCGACCACACGCTTGCCCGATGACTGATGCGCGAAAACCATGCCTTACAGCGTGAGCTGAGTAGCCTTCAGGAGATCCGACCGTGAGTTAATACCATTTTATATCGTACTTATAACTTACCTCGTTCTTCCATATCAAGTGAATAACACTAGAATACAGCAACGCATAAGCCGAGGATTAACTAGGTATAAGCACGACTTCGGCTTAAGTATAAAAATTATATCAATACCAGACAAGCGGTCTCGAGGCATAATTGCGCGCTGGTAGGGTCGTTTTGAACTTGTTGGCGTGCCTCCTCTTCGTGAGTTGCTTGAAAACAACGTATAGGCGATGATAATCCCACGTTCACCAAGTCCCATGGGCTCTAACGTCCCCCATGAGGTATCGCACTGCCAGTATCTCCTCCTGCGTTGGCACATCATTAATCCGACCTGGTTTGTTCTCCATGTATTTGTTGAACGCGGCCGTTACTCTCTCCCGCAAATTCCCGTACATTTTCGTACGGTTGCCCACTAGCTAGTATTCGATGGTCATTCCCATAATATAAAGAGTTTTGATTATGCGTGAGATCGCCGTAGTCAGTTTCGGTCCTTCTCTTCACCCCAAGGGATTATCTGTACCGTTTCCTGCAATACTGCCTTCTATTCTTACTGTTTTATCCCGCCTTGTCCCACCGCCTACACACAATACACAGGCTGGACATCTTTCCACCGAGTCTCGCCCTGATGGACGATAACGACCGGCCAAGCCAGCTGACCAAGGTTGAAAGGTAGTTTAAATTTGCGAGCGATAGAGGCTTCAAGCTTTCTCCCATTCCATGCCCAGTCTCTGGCCGCGAATTCCTTGATATACCGTGGGTCGGTTGGGTCCATATCTCTACGCAGAGCCTCTGTGGCTTGCTCAGATGTCTCGATCACATTGTTCGCGGATGCAGTGGCAGTTGAAGCCGTCATCTCGCTGTGACTGCCGGCCGCAACAGCCAAGTCGTCGGCTCTTTCTTTGCCCTTCCCTCTGCCTTCGCCCTTGGCTCTTAGGGTTAGGGTAATCCATGCAGTATCAGTCTCTTGTCGTCGGGGATATTCTCGTCTGTTTCGATGAGGAGATGCGGAAACCGGGCGAGGCCCCGGGGGGTGGCGGCATGGATGGCCCAGTACTGGGCCTTTTTTACAATCATCTAGCAGACCTTCCGGCGGAAAGAAAAAATAATTGTCTTCCACGGCCCGATCGACCCATTTACCATCAGGATCTCCTCGAAAGGCCCCGAGTCGACGAGATCTGAGGTTTCGGGGCGTTGCTAGCCTTAGTTACTGCTTCTTGGTCTGTCCGTTCCATCTGGTGCTTGCGACCCTACGTTTCCCCGTTCTCGGGATACCTGTGGTCCAGCAGCTTCCGAGTAAGTCCAGGCCAGCATTGTCCGGGGAGTGTTGAGATCGATTGTCCCTAACTACTATCAGGATGGCTGGGAAGTTGGTGTTTCGGGTGTAATGTGAATCCCTGTAGCTAAGATATAAGAGTTTGCCATGTCCCTTCTGTATAAGTTTGTAAGTGAGAAGATATTTTAAGCGCCTAATCTTTATCCGTGAAAGCATATATCTGGGCAAAAAAAAAAAAAAACAATATTACTCCACTGCTTAAACACTTTCCCGTTCGAGGGTTAAACCAACAATTCCCATGGCCTCGAAGAAGTATTCTACGGCGAAGTTAAGACAACTAGAAAGACCTACAACGAGAAATATGCAGTAGAATACGGCGCCCAGCGAAGGGCCGACCCGAGCAGCTAGTCAACCGAGAGACTTTAACGACGTCTCGTTAAACCACCCCGGGCCTTATCGTAACCCGACAAGGAGCGAACGGCTCCATAAACCTTACCAAGCGACGGTTTGCTCTCCGATCCGGGCAGCGACCCATGAACTGACCAAGGAGACGATGACGGTGTGCCCGTCCTTGTGAATAAGGCTGTCCTAAAATTCGAGAGGGATTTCCCAATCATTCATCATGAATATCTGTGTAATTACTTCAGCATCATGGTTGACGGTAATATCGTATTGCCTAGGATAAGTATAGTCTTATTGCTATGCTTGTAGATGATTATTAGAAAGTATCATACTCGTTGAAGCCCTTCAGGTGCCATGGAGTGCCTGTCTCCCCAGCACCTAATAACCTAATTATCCCATACTCATTATTCTTCACTATTGCTTACTTCCGTGTGCTTGGATGAGCAGACAAACCGCGTAAGCTATTAAACTAGGTTCGGCACAGCATTATTAGATCGTCCACGTCACTTGATGATGAAGCGAGCCGAAGTATAAAGGTACGTGACGCGTCCGACGACTATCAACGGAACAGGTTTTCTTCAAACTTCTCTTATTCTATATATCTTGATCGACTTGCTGATCTACCCATTTATGCTTAGAATCCTGAAGCTTCGAGGATGAGCATAGCTGTCAAACTTGCAGACCGACTTTCGACGGGAGGATCCGAGTGAGCCCCGGTACCATGGGCTCATCTTCACAACAAATCCTGTGGCATACTTATGCCGTGATTGCGTACAGGGGAGTGCCAGCTCTCTGGTAATATGATCCATCTCACGTCGTGAACCATCGGGCACCGTCGGAGATATGTAAACTTTACTGATCACAACAAGCAGTAGGTTCAAACAAACCCTCCCCTCATCTGTTCTCCTCTTCTCCCCTCTTCCATCTCAACGAAGGTGGCGAGCAATCAGCACTTCGAGTAGGACGATGCGTGGGTTCCGCAACGTTAGCCACCCTATCCGCCCGTTGGGACGGTGTCACGACTGCCATTCTTTCGTCGCATGTCTCGTACACCGACATCGAGGGCCAAGACCGGCAGCTGCTTTTCAAAACGGCGATTGCAAGAATACTTTCAACGGACTTGCGTGTCCTTCTCTGGTAGGTATTGCCTCATACCCAGCCTGCGGGTCGGGACAATTAATGTTTCGTTTTCTTCGCCCGAGATCTACCTACCTGCCGGGACTAAAACGTGGCCCGGACCTCAACCCTGCGGCAATCAAGCAGCGAGTGAGTGTGACTGCCGGCGCTGGATACTACTAGTTACCCTACGACTGTACACAGACGTTTCAATTGACTGGTTTCCCTCTCGCAAGGGCGTCACGCCACCGACCGTATCTTGGCTGGGAGAGGGTGGCTCAGACAGCCAAGACCGAGTTTTTCGTCAGCCGTAACCAGTGATGAAATCAATAAAGTGTTTCCCTAGCACCGCAACGCAGCAATGACGGGTTTGTTTAACTTGGCGGTTTTGAGATCGCCCCGCGGATCTTCCCTTTCTTCCGACTGTCTGCCTGCGCTGCACTCGAATGTCACCGAGTGATGCTCCTGTAGGCCTACTCTGCGGCCCGTAGGGTAGGAAAGCAATTGACTGATCTGCGCCAAGGCCATGGCACGGCTTTTTCGATATTTGTTACACGCCTGGCTTGGCTCTCGGCAGGAAGGGAAGCGGCTGTGTCACTATGATCTTAATAGGTAAGTCGATGATGTATAGGTATACAAACTAGACACACATCAAACTGTACTGTATTGCAGACAATCAAATCACTCGAATACTGACCGATGTTTTCGTGAATGCTATGCTATGCATTCCCCAATCCCGCCCGGTACCTACATACCTGCCTGCCGTGCGGATGGACGATCCACACGTGCAGTCTGCTCAAGGCAAACGCAGATCCTTCGAGAATGCCTACTCATTAATCCGCATCCCAAGGTATATGCCAGTCCTAGTGTAACATGATATTGTGCACCCTTGTCTCGCCTAGAAACAGAAGCCAAGAGAATGCTTCCAAAACAGACGAGACACCAAAACGCCTGACAATAATAATCCAATTTCGATCATGACTAAACTTTACGAGCGGTGTACCCAGCAGCGTGGTTTTTGGGAAACTATGTGCTACCTACCCAAATATCAAAGGGGGAAGCTAGACCAATAATGTCAATTGCCAGAGCTCAATTGCCCACTGACTATCCAGGCTAACCTGGGCTATATCTTCGTTTCTAAGGTCGCGAAAATATTAACGAAATACGCGTCCAACGTCTCGTAATAACACGTTAACAGGGTGCAATCCAAGACCGAGCGAATTGTTCCTGATATGAAGGCCGAAAAGGGCAAGGGGAAGAGCGCGAGCCAAAAAAAAAAGGGAGTGAAAAAAAGCCTCAAGAGCTCCTTTCCCGCCTTGGCCTGGTGCACGGCATTTGGAAACGCTCGCATCCTGCGAGACACCCAATCAGAAAACCGCAATTAATCAAATGTCTCTTTTCACTGCAAACCCTTGCCCACTTAACCTCTTCTTCTATGGTGCTAAGTAGTGTAGTCTAGCGTTAGTGTATGTATCTACAGCAAAATATCCCGCCCCCGCGCCGTCCCCCAGAGAGCTGCAGACGTATGCGTGTGTATGTGCGTGAGAGACACACACCGGGGGGCGATGAGGCGGTCTCGGGCCACGCAGCGACGCAAGAGCTATGCAGCTTGCAGGTGACTGGACCAACGGAACCGACTCGGAGACGGGTTTGGGTAGACACCACCCCTGCCGATCCCCGGGGAAAGATGGCCCCCATCCGCTGGGAATGCCGAAACAAATGCAACCATTCAACCATTCCGAAATCTGTAATCACGGTAAAAAGGCTGGTGCTCTGCTCAACAATACTGTCGCAGCAGACGAATGCGCCGCCATTTTTGTCATTGTGCCATGGTACTTGCGATCTTGGCTGTCTTACTTGGGCAGCCTGACCTACTAATGCGGACCTAGGGAAGGCCGAGAAAGCAAAAGGCCAAGAGAATTTCGTCTTGTCTGTGACACATTAGGCCTTCGTCCTGGCGTGAGTCGTGTAGTTGAGAGTGCCCAGATGTAAATCTTGATACGCAAGACTTGATGTGCCAAGTCTTCAATTAGCCAGACGAATGACGGCACAACGCCACTAGGGATCTCCGGTCTCTGGAGGGAGTCGTCATATTTAAACATGTGCTTGGCGGGAGATCGTAGACAGAGAGTGTATTAAATTGTGTTGCGTGATCGATCTTGGTGGGATACAGTAACCTCGATAGGGAATCGGTAGTGATCCCGAATAGTTAGCTGTATGAGCCATGTCGTGTGGCTTCTGGGCACCAAGGCGGAGCGATTTGATAGGAGATGGAAATCATCTTGGCGCCATAAAGCTCGAAGTTGTTCTGGTGAGTCTGGGTAAATGTCCCTTTAACGACAGGAGAATAGAGTTCTGGGCGAATTACTATGTAAGACCTATGGCACCTACTATGACCTACTGAACAAGAGCCAGTAAGAAACTACTGTGTTACCCCTAATGGCGAGATCTCTGGGGTAGAGATGAATGCGATGCTTTTTGATCCACTCGTGCGTGTTAGCTGGCCTTGGCTTGTACCTAAGTGTACGTCAAGGATTATACGAAGAAAAACATGATCAAATCACCAGAGCTTAACTATCGCTGGATTTTGATCCAAGCTCTGGTGTTGATGTAGCTTTGGATGTATAGAAATATTCATCTTAGGGACCAAAAAGAAGTCGACTACAGTCGAATTATTGCTATAAGTAGGTACCTATGTCGAGATAACTCCGCGTTAACGAAGCCAAGAGACTAAGTGTTCCAGGCGGGTTTCCAAATGGGGATGCGTCCGGATTAAGCTCTACCCGCTCTGTATGCAAGAGGAGAAGATGATCGGATCGTAAGCCTCAATTCGCCGAGTGAAGCCAATAGTGTTCTTACTATGTATATCTGTAAAGCGTGTAAAGTCCAAGACCAATACCAAGGGCAATGGGAGCCTTGGCAACCGAATATGTCAAGTAAATACTCGTTGTCTCTGGTAAGGCTGAGGTAAATGTAAAACTTAACTCGTGAATATGCCCTTGTTAAATCTCTAATTTTCCAAATATGGTATTTCACGATGCTGATGGAGTATTCGATTTGGGCCCTGGCAACGGTGGACTTTCTCGTAACACCCCTGGATTGGGGGGATTGTTAGTCAGGAACAATCTAATGCTAAACTTTTGACTTCGTTAGATATCAACACTGGCTTCTATCTACACTAGATGAAACGGGGTTTTGGCGGTTTCCCCCTTTTGATAGAGATGGAATCAACGAAGCACGCTGTCGGCGAACTCGGAGCTCGCGTTAGCGCGATTAGCGCCCTTTATAGCTTTGATTGGCTTCGCAACCATTTCGTTCTGACAGGACAATGCGATATGGCCGTTCTCATTGCTGACTCGTGCCCCCCACGTAGTGGATGGGTAGTTCGGGGCCTGTCGAATAGGTACATAGTAGTGCGGTGTCGACGCCAACACACAGGTCGCCTTGAGCACTGGTCAATTCGAAGATACTATACAGTGTCAATCATTCTATAATAGGGAATGAATAAACAACAAACGAAATGACAATTGCCTCGGCTCTGGCTGTTTCAAGCTCCGACAGCTTAGAGCTTGGGCTTAAGTTTCATCCACGCAATCGTGCGTGGCATGGACCCTTGCCGTATCGGCAGTCAGGTCGCATTTGGTATTTCTGCGCGTGGCCTCCATGTAAGTAGGTATGGGAGTTGAGGACTATCAACTCTTGCAACAAATCCATTTCGTCATTTGATAGATTAGACACGGCACATACATAGGGTAACCTACGGAACCCGGCATAACCTACGCTTGATCTTATATGTTCGTAGTCTCGGCAGGAAATGATCGCCTATATGATGCAAGTCGCTTTCCGGAAAATGCGAGATTCTCCGTGCCTGTCCGTGGACGGCGCGAGCCTTAGAGAGCCTAGATAGGTGATACGTATGGGAGCTATGACAAGAGAAATAAAGATGGGTAATTTGTGAGATAGATAGACGCAAATGTCCGAGCAAAGAACCTATTGGCTACTCGCGGGACTCGGCGTGGGTGTTGCGAGATAGCCAACTCTTGTTAGCCTCCACAATCCTCCATAGCTAGCGACAGGAAGCGGATTTGGCTCCTTGGGCTGGCCGGGCGATTGGCGATTGCGCACTGTGCTTTTTGACTGGGCCAAGGTACTGGAAAATTGATTCTTAGTCATGCCTCCAACGGTTTTCGCTTTTCCTAGCTTTTTCCCCAGTAATAACGCAATCACACTAGCCGAGACCAAGAGCTGAACCCCGGTAGGGCGAATCCCTTTTCGGTCATTATTTTCGCCAGCTAGCGACGTGATTGGACCGTAAAGTAGATGAGCTATGGGGAGGTTTCTGCAATGTGGGGATCCCACGAGGATCCGGGTGCTGTCGTTTTCATTGCTTTCATTGCTATGCCATGCAACATTGCACGGTGTAGACGCACGGTGGCGTTGCCCTGTGCGGGTGAGCGAATGGGCGTCGAGCTGAGGAGCGAGCAGATAAAGGTGAGGCGACTAGTCGGCCAGCTGGGGATGGAAACCGACAGCAGGCAGTGGACTGCTGTGACTCTGGTAGGCATAGCAGGTGAGCCAAGCCGGCACATGAGGATCTACCGCACTTGAAGCAGACCTTCCCCCCTGTGGTGTGACGATGACTGCGAGCCCTGGACAATATGTAGCGTGCCTTACCTACAGAATGTGTAAGAACCTACTTACCAATGACCCGTAGCTCTAGGTTTTGCTCTAGGTTCTAGCTGCTAGACAGGTAGGTGATGGTTGGTAATGGGATTCATGTTGATGGGTAGAGACAGTATTGTAGAGATAGATAACCTGCAATTAATTGTCGGCATGTGGGAAGACTTTTGAGTGCGCCCGCCGAGTGCTCGCGGATTGTATTAGTCGCGATAGTTAGCGACCGCCGACCAGTGGCCACGCCCGACCCGGCCTGGCAGCCGTGGTAGTGGCGAAAGTCTGAAAATTATCGTAGAAGAATAATCGGATTCTAGAAGAAGCCAAGAAATGCCGCGACCAACTAGGTACCAGACTTGCGATTCCACGTCTGCACACCGAGAGGTGGTGGGGAAGCGGGCATTCCGAGCGAATGCTATCGCCGGACAGGTCGGAACACTTGGGCCGAGCGTCTTTGTTTGAAGTCAAGTTTTGCGCTCACGAGTCTTACCAGTGCCACCAGTCGGTCTGTCGGTGAGCCTTGCAAGAGAGATCAATTGGCGCCTCAGTCTGGTGCGACGCAGCGCAACCATCGTATATGGGTAACACACACACCTACCAGGCATTCGGCAGTACGGTTCAATGGGTACGGACAGTGCTGTAACTACCCCCCAGCCATCTCCAATCCCCATCCCCATAATCCCTTACCTACCTTAAGTACATATGGAGGGCTGACAGAAAGGCAAATCTTCTCTAGGTCGCATGACGTAGCTTGTCAGCTACCAAAAAGGCCGAAGGGTCCCGACTAACCCCATCTTGCCCATCCTTCTTAACTCGATTTGGACCGCGCCTTTTATAAGTATATGAGATTGGGTAGGTAGATCGTTGGCGGTGTCTAAGAGTAGGTGGTTGTAGCTACCACTTCTGATCAATTCCTACTCCGCAAGATGGACTTCGCGGGGCAGACGCCCATATATGCTCCACGGGGATGAGTTAACACGTAGGTTGCGTGGGAACAAACTGGAGAATGATAATATTATATCCGCGATCGTATCCTCTTGCACAGTAGATGTACTTTCGACATACTGGGCGACTGCGAAAATGCATACTGTAGATAGTTAGTTAGATGGAGGGTCTCCTTGTCTACCTAGGTTACATAGGTAGACTCCTTCGTGTGCACAGTAGAATTACATAGTATGAGAGTCGAACGGACAGGCTCAGTGAGAGTATATCTGCTCAGCGGTGCTGCTCAGTGTTTTCTCAAAGAAATTTCCTAGTAGGTATGCGAAACAGCTTACAGGGCACGGAAAATAGCTCAAGGGCACAGACGCGGGACCGGCAATGGGTTTGCCCTGCCCATGCGAGATCCCTCTGTTGGTTTATTATTACTAGGTATTACCTATTGCTGCAGCGCTGGGGGTGTTGCGGATGGATCCAGCCCGGGCCACAGGGAATACATAGTTGCTATCTTAAGGATGCAGCTGGGGCTAGGTCAACTAATGTCTCGTGCCAGTGAGTTGCATGTGTGGCTGTCGGGCGTTAAAATTGCTCATGGTGAGAAGAATGTACGCGCGCAAATGTACAGTTGTAGTGTACTGCTGTAGATCTTGGTTGATGTACTTAGGTTGCATCGTGAAGGAGTCTTGGCACAGTACAAAATACAGTACCTATGTGGGATAAGCTGGTATGCGCCTCGGCCGGTCTCGCGTCTCGCACGAGTCGACCACTGTGGGCTGCTGGCTGAGATGAGATGGGTTTTGGTAAACCAAGATCCTGGCCCTTATTGCCGCAGTTCTATCTATTTAGGCCTTCTACACTGCACTACTAGCTAGCACTAGATGCGCTCGAACTAAGGAGAAGCTTTAGGTAGTGTCGCCCTGAATCTACGGTGGGTACGGCTCGATGCAGTCCCTAGGAAAGACTAGACTAGCGTATCTAGGTAAAAGGAGCGCGAGTACGCGGCGCACCTAGCGGATGCAGCCTGCAGGCGACAGGCCTGTCTGTCTACATAGCTGCTGTAGTAGGTACGTACCCAACGGAGATGGTCTGTGCTGTTCCGCCCCATGCTGCGTGGGCTTCAAGAGCCTGTTGCTTGCTAGAAAACGGAAACAGCAGCAACAGGAACCAGAAACCTTGTTTTGATCGGAAAATTCTGATCAAAACAATGTCACACCTGACAACGCAAGCTTATATCATGGAATCACGCTGCGATCGGGGAGGGCGAGGAGATATTTGGAACGAGTCAATTGAATAAAGGGCAGCTTGCCACGGGTTGCGGAGAGCAAAATATTCTTACTCGCTAGGAAATTCCAGCAGAGTGAATGGGTGAATGGGATGGGCAAGCCGGCGATTCGAGGCATATTTGGCAGCGGTCTGTCGTCATGGCAAGTGAGGAAAAAGTTGAGTGAGTGATTTACCTACATGTACTTTGTTACCACCCAAGAAGTGAGAGTGGGGACCCTGCACGTCTGGTGCGGTAGTAGGGACTTGATCGTACAGTGCGTCAGTGTCTGCATTTAGACCGTACGTAGTCTGGTCAGGAATTTCTCCATGCAGATCTACTTCTTATCAGTGCTACTCTGCATACATACAAACACCAAGAGATCATATGCTAGGTTGAGCCATGGCAAAATGTAGAAGGTTTAACTCGAGAAGTTAACTCAAAAAACATGCTACGGCTTTGCGAGTACCTAGACAAGAGAGGGCACCTTTCACTGAGTTAGACGGACAACACTTATGTGCGAGTCAACGATTGTACCGGAAAGTAAACTGGTTGGTGAATGGCAAATACTAATCTACAACATTGTACCATACACATACAGGTGAACTACCTAGATCAATAGAGTGAGCGACAGAATAAATCATTGTAGCTAATATGTAGCACAATGTGCAGAGATATAGGTCTTTCTACGCTGTTAATGACTAGACAGGTGTGCCTGGTTCCTTATTCATCGATGCTCTGATAGGCCGCGGCGAAGGATGGGGCGTGTGGGCCCGCACTGTAACGCGAGGTCGCGAGACACCGAGCACAATGGCCCTGGCTTGATTTCGCCCATTTTGGAGAAGAGCTTCTTCGGTGGATCCGTCCATCATCTCGCCCTTCGTCCTTGGTCTCTTATCCTTTAAAAATCCAAGCTGCCCGTCGCAATTGACGCTCTCGTTTTCTCTTTTTTTCTCTTACCGCGAAGAGGCTTGTTCATTGCGACTCGTCAACTTATCAATAGGCTCTCGACGCTGGTGCCTTCCACCATACGCTCTCTCCCTCCCCATCTCTTCCCCCTCCCCCTACCTATTTGTGTTATTCCTCTGTAGGTCAAACCCAAAGCTCTCTCTGCTGCCAATTCGTCTCGGCTCCCCTCGGCCCAGGCCTTGCACAGTCTCACTGCTGCAACAACAACATCATTTCACCTAGTGCCCTACCCGCATTCCAGTGGCCGATGTCCCCTCTTTCCTCAGCTGCTATCACTGCCGCAACCGCAACACAAACACCAACATTCCCAATAAAAACCCAGCATTGAGCCTATGTGTGATCCTAACATTTGTTTCTTCAGTAGAAGTAGCTCTGGCATAGCGAGTAGACCTCGACTATAGCAATACCACTCGCCACAATGGCTGAGCCTAATACCGCCGCTGCGCCGGCAATCAACACCAACATCGAGTCGGGCAACTTCGACGAGAAGGCGGCTCACGCAGACAACCAGCCTACTGTCACCAAGACCAAGGGCGAGGAAGCTGAGGAGGACGATGAGGACATTGACGCTCTGATCGAAGACCTCGAGTCTGTGGATGGTGGTGACGATGAAGAGGAAGAGGAGGGTCAAGCTGTCGGCACTGGTCGCGCGATTCCCGAGGAGATGCTCCAGACTGATACTCGTCTGGGTCTAACGGAAAGTAAGTTGCTATGAATTAACAGGACTCATCCAGCTGCCCGCCCGTCTCTGTGGCAAGCCTGGCGCCATTGGGTGTATCCAGTAAGTTGCATTGTCGCTAATTGTCGCTCAGCCGAGGTTACCAACCGCCGTCGCAAGTATGGTCTCAACCAGATGAAGGAGGAGAAGGAGAACCTGCTTCTCAAGTTCTTTGTATGCTCACCATCCCCGTGACCTACGGGGCTAGGCAATTCTAACTGGGTTGCTACAGGGTTTCTTTGTCGGCCCCATTCAGTTCGTCATGGAGGCCGCTGCCGTCCTTGCCGCCGGTCTTGAAGACTGGGTCGATTTCGGTGTCATTATCGCTCTGCTACTGCTCAACGCTGCCGTTGGTTTCATCCAGGAATACCAGGCTGGTTCTATTGTCGACGAGTTGAAGAAGACTCTTGCTCTCAAGGCTGTTGTTCTCCGTGACGGTACTCTCAAGGAAGTTGAGGCTCCCCAGGTTGTCCCTGGTGATATCCTGCAGGTTGAGGAGGTATGTTAATGGCGCTTCAATTCCATTAAGCCAATTCGCTGACAGTAATTGTACAGGGTACCATCATCCCCGCTGATGGTCGTATTGTCACCGACGATGCCTTCCTACAGGTCGATCAGTCCGCCCTCACTGGAGAGTCCCTCGCTGTTGACAAGCACAAGAACGACAACTGCTTTGCTTCGTCTGCCGTCAAGCGTGGTGAGGCCTTCATGGTCGTCACTGCCACTGGTGACAACACTTTCGTCGGTCGTGCCGCTGCCCTGGTCAGCCAAGCTTCCGGTGGCAGTGGTCACTTCACTGAGGTTCTCAACGGTATTGGTACGATTCTGCTAGTCTTGGTCGTCGCCACTCTTTTGGTCGTCTGGGTTTCATCGTTCTACCGCTCCAACCCTATCGTTGATATCCTGCGATTCACTCTGGCCATCACCATCGTTGGTGTCCCTGTCGGTCTTCCTGCCGTTGTTACCACCACCATGGCTGTCGGTGCCGCCTACCTTGCTAAGAAGAAGGCCATCGTGCAAAAGCTTTCTGCTATCGAGTCTCTGGCCGGTGTCGAGATTCTTTGCTCTGACAAGACCGGTACTCTGACCAAGAACAAGCTGTCTCTCTCTGAGCCCTTCACCGTCGCTGGCGTTGAGCCTGATGACCTGATGCTTACTGCTTGCTTGGCCGCTTCCCGCAAGAAGAAGGGTATGGATGCCATTGACAAGGCTTTCCTCAAGGCTCTCAAGTACTATCCTCGTGCCAAGGGTGTTCTCTCCAAGTACATTGTCAAGGAGTTCTACCCCTTCGACCCCGTCTCCAAGAAGGTTACTGCCATCGTCGAGTCCCCCCAGGGCGAGATCATCACTTGCGTCAAGGGTGCCCCTCTGTTCGTCCTAAAGACTGTTGCTGAGGACCACCCCGTCCCTGAGGATATCGACCAGGCTTACAAGAACAAGGTTGCTGAGTTCGCCACTCGTGGTTTCCGTTCTCTCGGTGTTGCCCGCAAGCGTGGTGAGGGTGCTTGGGAGATTCTCGGTATCATGCCTTGCTCTGATCCTCCTCGTCACGACACTGCCCGCACCATCAACGAAGCCAAGCGCATGGGTCTCTCTATTAAGATGCTTACTGGTGATGCCGTTGGTATCGCTCGTGAAACCTCTCGTCAACTCGGTCTCGGTACTAACGTCTACAATGCGGAGCGTCTTGGTCTCGGTGGTGGCGGTGACATGCCCGGTTCTGAGGTCTACGATTTCGTCGAGGCTGCTGATGGTTTCGCCGAAGTTTTCCCCCAGCACAAGTACAATGTCGTCGAGATTCTGCAACAGCGTGGTTATCTCGTTGGTATGACTGGTGACGGTGTCAACGATGCCCCATCGCTAAAGAAGGCTGATACTGGTATTGCTGTCGAGGGTGCCTCTGATGCTGCTCGCTCCGCTGCTGATATCGTCTTCTTGGCTCCTGGTCTTGGTGCTATTATTGATGCCCTCAAGACTTCCCGCCAGATCTTCCACCGTATGTACGCTTACGTCGTCTACCGTATCGCCCTTTCGCTGCACTTGGAGATCTACCTCGGTCTGTGGATTGCCATCCTCAACCGGTCGCTTAACATCGAACTGGTCGTCTTCATTGCCATCTTCGCTGACGTTGCCACTCTTGCCATCGCCTATGACAATGCTCCTTACTCGATGAGCCCTGTCAAGTGGAACCTGCCCAAGCTATGGGGTCTCTCCGTTATCCTCGGTATCGTCCTCGCCGTCGGTACTTGGATTACTGTTACCACCCTCTACGTCAACGGTGAGAACGGCGGTATCGTCCAGAACAACGGTAACTTGGATGAAGTCCTGTTCCTCGAGATCTCGCTCACTGAGAACTGGCTCATCTTCATCACCCGTGCCAACGGTCCCTTCTGGTCATCCATCCCCTCGTGGCAGCTCACTGGTGCCATTCTGCTCGTCGATATCCTCGCCACTGCCTTCTGTATCTGGGGTTTCTTCGAGAATGGCGCGCTCACCCACATTGTCGCCGTCGTCCGTATCTGGATTTTCTCGTTCGGTGTGTTCTGCGTCATGGGCGGTATCTACTACTTCCTGCAGGACAGCACTGGCTTCGACAACCTCATGCACGGCAAGTCGCCCAAGGGAAGCCAGAAGCAACGCTCCCTTGAAGACTTTGGTAAGCATCTTATCCCCCTCCCTTTGCATTGTTGCATTACAGAACCCCCCTGGCTAACTTGTTTCATAGTGGTCTCACTCCAACGTGTCTCCACCCAGCACGAGAAGTCGCAGTAAATGGGCGACCAGTGAAAACGGCGCGGCTGACCCCGCCACGGCCACGCCGCTCGGCCCCGTTCTCCGTTTGTGTTACATACCTTTTGCCTTTCGGTGTATAGATAGTTCTCTCCGTCTGGCTGGGGGGTCGAACAATCACTCTTTATAATTTCATTTTTGTAAACTGAATGATGCGGCGGGCGGACTTCGGTCATATACCCTACCTATACGTCTTTTAGACTTAATAAATAAGAAGAAAGTAAAATTACTTCGTGCCTTGTGGCAGTTGTCATTTGACTAACATGAGTGTTTGAATGTGAAGTATTGTCAAGGTGAATGGATGAAATGCGACAGCTTCTGGGGAAAACTGGTCAACAGGGAGCCTTTAAGATTTTAACCTTGGCCGTTCAATAACTAATGATGGATGACATCAATTCTACATGTTCAAAATTGTAGTGTGTTGAGCCAGTAGGGTAGCGTGGTCTCTTGTGGATTCGTGGTGTATTGGTGTATGGCGTAACACCTGTAGTCGGGTGTCATATCTCCATCCTCGATGTATACAGCTGTATGCTAGATAACCTTCGACTTGACATCACTCACTCATAGCTTCGGTCTACAAACAACTCTTGAATAGCCAAGTGACGTGTGATTCCGACGTATGCCCATTTAGGTATTGTATTGCATGATGACTACGCCCAGACCACCCAGGCCGGCATTCCATCAAAGCAGGACAAATTCAAGCCTCTCGTAGCGGAGTGCTAGCTGTCCATCTAGGTCTAAGTACTTACTTACCCGCCTCTGTCGACGTACATCACCTACCTACTCTCTCATTCACCCCGTAAGAAGGATACGCGAGCGAGCATGAATATCCCGGGATATTATTACGGTATGTCTAGTGCACACAAACTGCCTACCGAGGACCCACTCCTTGCTCCCCTCCCATCATTATTTCGTCACGTAGTGGAAGCGTGTGCTGACCGTTCTCAGACGCCGAGAAGCACCGCTACTTCAAAATCGAGAGCAGCAACACAGCACCTAAAAGTGCTGCCTGGTCTTCTGATAATGCGAAGAGGCGGAAGCTCCACGATGAGGACGCTGCCGCCGCCTTGCGGCATCTGAGCCTCGCCAAAAGCCGAATTAGACGCGCGAAGGTGCTGCATGATCCCTTGACGGGCGGGTTCTTTGCCCGCGAATATGGTGCCATGAGGGACGATATGCAGGCCGCTTGCTTTGCAAAAGGACTGCAGAATAAAGGATGCGCCCGAATGAATGACCACGGATGCGTCAGGCGAATGTATATCGATGGGCAGGCCGATAAGACAGGCATGTGTACTGCCTACGCAGGTAAGTCGCTAGCCGTCTACAGCCCTCATGCCTTCTTTCGCCCTCTGTTTTTGGAGGCATCTACGTTTCCGAGACGCTGGACCGTTCACGAGATACATACTGACATATAATCTCGCAGCCGTAGACTTGGAGGACACCATATTGCTCGCAACATACTTTCCCCGGGACAAGAATCAACGGTATGTATCCAGGTCAGGCAGGATCATCCATAAGCATCCGACAACATCTCCACGGCACATGGCCAAGTTATAGCACACAAACTAACCCGTGCTGTCTCTCCACGTGGAACAGTCTCGACCAACGTCTCCTAGCCAACTACCGCATCCCACCCTCACACCAACAGCCACTCTACATAGAGGCAGTAATACCTCAGATATCAGATATCAAATACCATGCGCCTAGCAACAGTATGTTTGTGACGTCGCGGCAGCCGTCCTACCGCGGCCAGCCGAACTCTCTATGGGAATTCCACCCCCAAATCAACGACTTCGATACGGACCCCTCACGTCCACGCTGGCTTATCCCTTCTAGTACGTCTAATCCAACACTCTGATCCGACGCTATCGTTTTTCTTTCTCTCCTTCCCGTCCCTCTTGCATTTCTCTATCACATGCCGTCTCCTGTTCCGTGGATTGTCTTCTTTTGGCTATTGCTAGTGCCAAGTGTTTACATGCGTCGTTTTACGTAGTAGGTACCTCCGCGAGCCGACGGCCAAGCAAAATCCCCTTAGGCAGCCGGAATGGGGAGACGTACTGCGTTGCACCCGCACCGGCGTCCTCGCCATTGGTATGTGTGGTGGGCACAAGCCGCGGCGTTTTGGAGTGGGACTGGGCTTCGGGGACCTCTGCCTTGCTAGCTCCGCCTGCGCCGGTCACCGATCTACTTCACGACGTCTTCGCGATCGACTTCCATCCGAGCCAGGCAGCAGTCTACAGATTCGGTGGACGCCCCGGGGCGCTATTCACTGCCGACTCGCGTGTGCCGCGGACGGAATGGTCATATCTCCGCCTTCCTTCCACTATCACGCACCTCAGGTGTCTAGACAGCGGAAACCAGATCCTTGCCGCTGGGCTGCGGAACCAACTCGGGATCTACGATCTGCGGTTTGCGCGCTCGTATCGAGGGATAGAAGATGAGGACGTCAGAATTGATTCTGGTACTAGGGACGGACGCAGACGTAGTGATAACCGAAAGGGTGGCCCGAATAGCTCCCGACAGAGCTGTTTTAGGGACCGCAAGAGATGGAACCGAGACGGCAAGCAAGCAGAGTACGGGAAGGATAACCACAGAAATAAAACCGCAGCCCAGCCGGTAATCCGATTCGAGCGCTACCGAAACGCAGCCCACACCGACATCGGCTTTGCATTCGATGCGGCCACGGGCGTCGTGGCCACCGCCCAGGATATCGTGCCGGGCACCGTTGCGCTGTATTCGGTGCGCACTGGATCCCAGCTCCGGGTTCTCGATCTCGCAAAACCATCGAAGGGGGCAGCGAATCTCAACCACGACCATAGGACGTCGAGGCGACTGCAACCTATCTCTCATGCGGAGCGCGCCAATTTACCCGTCATTCAGAGCCTGCAGTTCCAAACATTCCCCGGGGACCATACGCCTACGCTGTTCGTGGGAAACGGGGGTAATATAACTGCATTTTCATTTGGGGTTGATAATTTGGAGGATGAGGCGTGATTAAAGCCAAGCTGCTAGCCACCTTCGGCGCGAGAATTCCGGGGTATAACTCACGATCGTGACAATGTGGCTAAGAATAAGCGGGAGGGATGATAGAATTCTAGGTAATGAGAACATCTAGAAGAACGGATGGGAAGATAATACCGGGAAATGGGGCAGGTTAGAGAAAAGGCAAGGGATACTAGACAGGATACCCACAACAACTAGACATAGTAATTAATTACAGCGATGACGTTCGATGAAACCCGCTATATCTACACGAAGACAGCCACACTCAAACGACGCGAAGTCAACATAATGAGACTTCCTCGGTGATAAAAGATGAAGCAAATTTGAATCGCGGTGTTCCCCCACACTGTCTCTTAAAGACGGGGAGAAAGAAATGTGAAAAGTCCTCAGCATCTAATAACGCTTCTATATAGATACTATTTCGTCTCACGCAACGAGTGGCCTTGGCGCACACTTGTCAATCGTAGTAGACCGTAGGCCTCAACCGCGTCATCACATAGATAGGTAAGGTCACGACGGGTTTCAAACTACGGTTTCCTCTTAGATACCTCCGGACCAAATTCCATGTGGATATATATTAAATAAACCGTATTTTCAATTTTTTAGACGCCGCCAACGCTGCCTATATGTTTACTGATTTTCTTAGATCCATCGAAGCCAGCCCCGTCCCCGCTTCTACCACTGCCAATACCTAGACCAATCCCAAAACATAGAGGCAATGATCGATGACTAAGGCCATATACATGTATATATATTCCTCAGAACGCCATCGTACCTCGCCCATCCAAAACACATGAACTCCGCTCTGATAAGCAAGTAAGTCAACAGGGCTGCTTAGATTCCAGTTTTGTTCCCCCAGCCAAATTTCCTAGTTCGTCTACGGTTCTTCTCTAGTGTTGCGGAGTCATAGAGGTGGCTGTTCGGCCGAAACTATGCTTCGGGGATAGCCCGATGTATCCTCTAGATACTGTCTCCCGTTATTTTCATTACTCATAAGTTTGACTCCTTCTCAATCTACTCCTAAAGTTATACGTGCCTCTGAGGTTTGGATAGGCCTGATCGAATTCATCGCCCAATGTCCAGTTATTTATGTCGAGGAGATGTTTCCGAAAATCGGGGTTGATGCTAACATCTCTGTCCTCAGGTGAGCCATTCAGCACATCGTAGTGCCAGTTGACAGATAATGTCTGCGTATAGGGAAGGAACATGGTGTTAAAATCATAGCCCGGAACGTCGTAATTATGGACAAAGTATTCGCGCATCTTGGGAAAAGGTATGTAGTCCATCCATGGTGGATGTGGCTTGCTGTATTGTATTCCCACCGGTATTGAAAACGGGGGGAGCTGGTCGAAGTTCTCCTGAGTTGGGTTAATTTGCCACCGCACTGCAATACCCGGCATCAGCAAATGAAACGTTATCTTACGCAGAGATATAGATGTCCCCGTTGCATAGCAAACTCTTCGGCAGATATATACATGGCTCAAAAGAGAGGGCTTTTAGCCCCTTGAAAACAGACGCAGATGAAGATAAGAAAATATTACTCACTGAGGTGGTACACGACATACAAAACTGCCACCCTCTCAGGCAATTGGTCAAGTGCGGAAAACTTGGACATAATATCGGCGGAGACTTTTGTTAAGAAGCCCTTGTCGTGAGAAGGGATATCTAGGTCGGGATTAAGCAAGTAATAGATAGAGGGCTCTTCTGGTCCCATAACATCTAGAGTTGACTCGCCCCTGGCGACGCGTTGGCGGCGTTCCTGCATTAAGCCGAGAAGAAGAGTATCGACGGGGCCGGTTGGTGGGATATGCTTAATAGGACCCTCGAAATGAACATATGACCCCTGGGGCGAGTGCGAGGGACTGGGTATGTATGATATGTACTGTATCAACGATGGGAGTGGCGACAGAGGAAAAGCATTGTTTGTAGCAGCGCCGTTATCATGTTTGAGATGCGTGGAGGCGTTCCATTCGTATTTCATAGGTACAGGTTGAGATGGGTAAGCTGGTAGTGAACCTTGGGCAGCGTTCGCGCTTGTCTGCATTCTATCTAAATGCTGAGAAGGATCAACAAGGAAGTCGACTTTAGAATACTCGTTATTGACGTTCAAGTTCGAAATATAGTCTTGCCGTTTCTGTATCGATAAATCGATCTCCTGGCTGCCCAAATTGGGAGGCGAAGTGGATTGGAGCAGTGCTGGGCTACGCCAGGGCAAATCCACACCCGAATCAGATGTAGACTCATTTCCAGGGGTCAAACTGTTATGTACTGAGTAGGGCAAGAGCTGTTGTTGTTGTTGCTGCTGGGCGGGTTGTGTAGGATTAAAAGTCGCAGCTAGAGAGGTAAAGGCACCTTCAGCTGTAATCAGCTAATGAATAAGGATGAGAAAGCGGTGGAACTCAGCATATATAATGAGACTACATTGCACTGGGAGCTCGGTGATTTAGGTTGACATACCCGTATTACCGGACAGGAGGGCTTGGATCGAGGTCATAATAGACGTCAAATGGGCTCTAAGCTCTGCATTATGAGCTTCGGCGGCCTCTTTCTCACGTATCACTTTTTGAAGTTCTTGATACGGCTGCTGCTCGGTTAATTCGCGTATTCGATTTTCGAGGGCTTCGATTTGGTTTTTAGTACGCTCTCGAATAGCTCGTTGCGCTTCCCGGTCTATCATTGCTAAGTCAGATACTTCTATCTATGTGCAAATTGCTGGGGCCTAGGTAATGTCTGCTGTATGATCCCCTGAGCACACAGACAGCAGAGGCATTTTTATAAATTTATATTAATAGCATTCACTAGCAGTAACGGCACCCGAAGGGCCGCGGAAAAAATGAAAATAATAGTATAGTAGGGATATGTAGGAGGACGAGCGACCTACCATTAGCCCGCTTTTTAGCTAGCTGCTCGGGAGTCAAATTGGCGACGCCTCTAGACCCGGGGCCGGTACGTCGCTTCTTTGTGCGGTGATCATGGAGGAGAGCCGAGACATTGTCTCGGCCACCGGTCAGGGACCCAGATGAATCGGGGGATTGGCCATCAGGGGACGGAGACGGACCACGCTTATAGTGGCTTGGATCATTGCCGAGTAGAGAAATAGCTTCGGGTTTCGGGGCATCGATAGAAGGGTGAGCGAGCCCCGGAGTAGCAGTAGAACTACCAGTAGCGGCAGTGGTAGCGGTAGGAGTTTTAGTAGCAGTACCGGTAGAAGTACCAGCAGAAGCCCGTTGAGGAAGTATGAGACTGGACCCAGTGGAGGCGTCGGTAGTGCCTGGGACAGGGGCGCATGCGGAAGCGGGAGCGGGACCGTTGGTGGATGTTGAGGATGAAGAAGTGGAGGGAAGCATTATCATGCGAAAGCTGTAGGTAGTACGCCAATAATTACGGGTTACGCTATAATATCTGATAGGTCACGTCACATCGCCACTAGGTTAGATCCTCGCTCGGCTTCTTCCATTCACTTCACACCGTCCTGCGTGTCTTGTGCGACATACAGGGGTTGGCAACGGGTTCAACGGGTTCCGGCCGGCCACAAGGCGTAGGTATGTCGTCGATGGCGGGTGGCGGCCGTTTGCTTGCTCGCTTGTGCATACGGTACGCTTTAATAATAGCGTACGCGTATTATCTATACTACAGATGGTACTGTAGTCTTGTCTTGTCTTGTCCTCTCTTGGCCTGAACCGTCCTACCTCCTACCCGCCGGCTGGACACAGCATACAGCACACACACACAACGAACGTCGTACTGTATTGTAACCGACGCGTACCTTGTCGCAGCGACTAAGCTCGCACGACCGACGTTGGACGGCTCGAGCAACGAACGCAACACCGGCTGGCTGGATAGGTAGGGCTGAATGGGGCAGCCAAATACGACGTCGGCGAACAGGACCTTACAGTAGTGTCCCTCTGTTACTGTAGGTTAGTACTGCGCGTATACGCACGCTACTAGCGCTAGTGTCCTTAGTCAGGTCGATTACCCTGGATGCTTCAATAGCCGAGCGAATAGGCCTGGACTGGACTCGCCTGGCGTGTGCGGGAGAATGGGGATCGGAATGGAGTGAGACGGTCGGGGTCTTAGGTAAATTGTGTGTGGGTGTCGGGTGTTGCGTCGGAACTGGAGGCGGATCTCCTCTGGCGGCCAGGTCTTGCCCAGGGTCAGCACGACTTTTTCGCTGCCGAGTGGAGCGTGGACGAGTTGCGCGAGTCATGTGGTTCTGGGTCTATCCTGGAGCAAGAGCAGCCTGACTCGGTGTCGCCCTTCTTGCCAAGCCCTGTTCCGTTGCCTATTTGGGTAGTCATTGCCATGGATCCTTCCTAATTACCTACTTAACCTGTCTAGATACGGAGTTCACGTAGTTGTATTACGTATTCACCGAGCTGTAATTGGACATACAAGTAGTTAGGAATACACGTATATACAACAATACGACGACTATATCGCGGCCTTGTAGTGTAGAGAAAGGGAAATACAGTTCGTATGCGTATTCTGTTGTTCGTTTAGTTCCCAACATTAGCACATTCGTTTAGCATGAGCCTTTCTCAAGTCGTCGATTAATTAGCCTGCCGTGGCAGGAAATAACATTGGTTAGACAAGACTTCTCGAGTTAATTAGCTGTCACGATGCCGGCGTAAGGAGTGACTACTCCGAGGTGTCGAGACCTTACAGTGTCCTAAGCCTGGCGACATTGTTGGACCTTGTCGTCTATTGATGCAGCAGTAGTAGGGCTGTGCTGTGTCATAACGTCGGCCTCTATAGGACTTAAATGTATATCACAAGCTCTCCAGAGAAGGATGCGCAACAATATACCTATGTACGACTTTTAAAGACAATGCCTCTCATACCTGGTAATAGGTAATTACTAGGCGTGGAATTGCCTGACCTATCATTCATTACCAGTTTTGGTTGGTCATTTGCTAGTTTCTAATGACTTATCTAGGGAGTCAAATTTCCTCGGCGTCTTCGTCTTCGTCTGCACAGGTAATCATATCGGGGGTATAGAAGTTTAGTTTATTTCTTCGGTACGGATCGCCAATATCCTAGACGACCGTATATAGTAGTACAGGGTCTACATCATTACATTGCACTACCAATGCCCAACGGCCCAACAGCCCTTATCTAATTGCCTACCCTTTCATATCTCCATACAAGACCCCCTAGGCCTAATCCGCAGACGCTCTAGCCAGCGCCTCGAGCAGATGTGGAGGGAACCTGTACCGCAACTGGCTGGTATACGTAGTCAGGTCCATGCTGATCTGCTTGAGGCCGTCAAACATCATCCGACGTGAGCCCTCATTGCCGCTGAACTGCCCGCCCATGAGTCGCTCGCGCTGTCGGACGCAGCACGTGATCGTCCACATCAGTAGGTTCGGCACGTTGATGGCCACCGTCTGCGAGAGCCCCGAGAACTTGGAGGCGTAATGCCGGACCTTAGCTGCGTCGCCATTGGCTTCTAGCGGAAGGATCTCAAGTGCGCGGATTTTCTATAGTGACTGTTAATACATTGCTGGGGAGGAGTGCGGAGCTACTGAACTTACGTCTAATGACTCAGGCCATTGGCCTGCTTCCACTAGGCCCTTGATTTCGCTCATTTGCAGTAGGAGATGACAAGCGATTCGGTTCTGGTTCTGAATCTTTGTCGAGAACATGACATCTTTTTCGTACATGGACATCATGGTATAGGCGAGTTGAATAGGGTCATCGAGAGTGGCGAGACTCAGACTGCTTCCTGGTTGTGCTTCGGCTGTGGGACCCGTGGCACGGGGTTTGACTGGCATAAGACGCATGGGGTCCTCGCCAATCTCGAGTGAAATTGCTTCACTCAAGGCGCGACTGACGATCGTAACCACGCTGTCGTAATCCCCAGCAAGATGATATAATAGTACGGCATCGGTAGTCCGGCCATTATCGTCAGCGAATCGGGCTGCCTGGAGAGTAACCGCCTTGACGAAGTCATCTTCTTCCTGTAAGCCGATGAGCGGACCGCGTTCTTCAATAAGCCCAGTGATTCGGCGTCCATCTGGTCTGATGTCGCCAATCAACTTGCTGAATTCTCTTGTCTCTAGTACCAATTCTCGCAGAGCCACGTGGCATAGTTCTCTCTGCTGGCGCCCTGCCTCGCCATCTAGGTCGGCGTTGAGACAAATAAGAGTGAGATAATCTACTGCAGAGGCCACGTCGGCAGCACGGAAGTCTCTCGTATAGTATCCCAACATCCGACCAAAGCTCAATTGCGGCCTTGAGCGGGTGTCATGAGAAAGAAGCGTATCCGCCGTGGTCCATGGATCAGCCGGTCGAATGAGACCGTAAAACTCGAGACCAATGGCAAAGTGGACAGCGTCTACGTAGGAGAAGGGATAAAGGTATGATATAGCCTGCTCAAACATGCCAGCTAAGATTTGTAGATAGAAGAACATACCGAAGGTACCATTAGTATCTTCAGTAGGGTTCTTTGGGAAGTGTTTCAGTCCAATCTCCCGGATGCTTGTCCGAAGGTCCTGTAGACCATAGGATTCAGTAGCAACCTCGGTTGCTTTGTCGTTTTCACGAGCAAGGTTGAATTGAAGCCAGATCCAGTCATCGATCTCCGTGTTCAAGTTTTCGAGACTACGGTTACTGACATCGCATCGTCCAATGACCTTGTAGCATGCCATGCGATAAGGGTCGATGGAGTTTTCGGGGGCATTGCGTGCTCTTTGGTTGTATTCATTGTTGCAGCGGTCTTGTAGCTGTCGCCTTAACCGCCTTTCAGGGCTAGCCACATACTCGAGTAGGTAAGAAGCGAATGTCCGATCAATGGTTCGGAAGACCATAGATTGCGCCTTAACGTATTGTGCAGCCTCATCGATATGACCAGACCGCAACAGGAAAAACACGATTGCCCAGACGAATTCTCCTTCCGAGTCTTGTTGAAGCTCGATCTTGTCGGGTACGAGGTCTCTTCTGGCGTTCCGCAGGCGTACGTAGGCCTGTATCTTACTAATAATGTCCGGACGTCCTCCAAGAGCAGCTTCTCGGGGGTGTTTCGCAATGACGGCTTCAACCTCCCGAAAGAATTTCTCCTCTAGGAAGCGGTTCGCGCCATCAAGAATTCTTCTTCGCATTTGCAACGAACCAACAGACTTCTCGTTCAAGTCCAGATAGTTGTCCTTGAACTGACGTTCTCTAGCTGTCGAATCTCCGGCAAATGTCTCGGCCTCCGGGTTCTCGCCGACGATGGACATTACAGCATGATACGCATCGACAAGGTGTTGAGCATGTCTGTCGCCGGATTTGCTCTCAACCTCGGCCAGATGATTCAAGACGGGGTAGGGTGCTTTCTCAAGCCGGGCCAGGTTGAGGCCTCTTATACATTCTGCGAGTTTACCCTGCTTCTCTCTCATAAACCGATCATCGATAGATGAACCGTTGGGGGCCGCGGCTGGGCTGTTTGAGGTATCCTCTACATCTTTGAACTCAGGCTGGTGAGGACCGATTTTACTTGCTGTCCCAATGACTGACTTTTGCAGCAGTGAGCGCCCAAAAGCACTACCCCTAGCAGTCGGCGTTGCAGACCGAGAAGCCTTCGGATTTCTTCTGGATCGGCCGAACCCTGCCGATGTCTCTCTACCTGGTGTCGCGGAAGCGAGATCACCAGATCCTTCTTCCCTAGACTTAATACCGAAATGCTCGTATATGCGCTTTCTCTGCGCCTCCCACTCCATTGTGATGTTATCTTCCAAGAAAACGTCAAAGTCCTTAGCCGATCTTTCGAGGCCGTCGGCAATCATGCTCAAGGTGGTCTTTGATTGGAGATTCGAGAGATATGCTTCGATATCGATTTCGGTAGCGGCTTGGGCAGGGGCAGGTCGGTCTACGCGGCCCGCGGTTTGGGCACTGAAGAACTTGAGATCTTTCACGGCAGCGCCTGGGTCGACACCGGAGGCGGCGAGCATGTACTGGGCCCTGCCATGTTGGAGAGGGTCGGCCTGGGGTCCGAGTTTTCGAAGGCGTTGTCGCAGATCGCCCAGTCCAAGCTGCAAGCTAGGGAGGTCCTCAAGGGGATTTTCGCCCTGGGCCTGCTTCTTGCTTTTGGCGAGGAGGCTGTCGAAATAGCCAGACGTATTTCCTTGGGGAAGCGCACCGCCATTAGTGGACGCCGCGGGTTGCTGGCTAGCTCCAAAGAGGCTCGGGGCGCCCGCGTTTTGATTAGCTGTCGAGGCTCCTAGCCCTAAGCCTGAAGGTTGGGTCTGGGTCTGGGCCGGCGTTGCGCCAAACAGTCCTCCACCGATACCCGTAGCTGCTGGTTGCGTATTTTGTGTCGCGGGTGTCGTATTCGGTACTCCAAACAGGGGGTTCGGTGCAGGGGTGTTCCCGAATAAACTGGGTGTCTGACCAGTCGTCTGTATCGGAGCCGGACCAAACAAACTTGGCCTCTGACCTGTCGCCGGTTGCTGGCCAGCAGTTGCGAATGGACTGGGCGTCTGAGCTGCCGTCTGTGTTGGAGCCGCACCAAACAAGCTCGGCCTCGGCGTCGTCTGCTGGGCAGCAGCAGGAGACAGGAATGGGTTTGGCCTCTGGCCGGCGGCCGGTTGCTGGCTAGCGGGCGTGCCGAAGAGCGACATGATGGCGACGGGCAATTGGCGATTTGAGGCGGTCAGGTCGCGTTCGGGGTAATGTTGAAGGGAGGGCGACGATGGTAGAAAGGGAAGAAAAGAAAGGAATTAGTGATAGAGGTAGGTCACTAATCGGGTATCTATGCGTAGATAGATGGCTGGGCTGGCCCTGAGTAGGGTGCTGCTCTATTGAAGTATCTTGCAGCTCCCGACGCCAATGCTGTCAAAAATTCGAGACAAGGCTGAAAGAAAACAATCAACAAGACAAGACAGGGGGAGCTAAGCTCCATTGCAGGTTGTGCTGGCTACTGGTTGCACGTGCACGGACCAAAGCCCTGTACTTGTAGGGCTGTAGCCTATCAATTCACCTATCTAGTACATCCCTAGACTCCTGTTTCAGCGCCCTCAGTTACCTACTATGCGTACGTATTTTGCATATATATTTGTTGTTTATTCGATAGTTATGCTTTTTTTATATTTCCTATGTTATTTAATCACACAGGAAATAATCTAGCATTCATTAAGCTCTATGAGTATCAATTATGAAGTAGCGCTAGCCATGTAGAATCTACGGCAATCTCTATGCACCTAATAATACCACCCTCGGTTCCGGTAACGCGAAGCCCAATCGTTCGTTAAGTGTACTGACATCGTAAACTTCCTCGTCTAACGCAACTCCTTATTGATTATTGATCAGTCTACTGAACCCAATCACCGATTGCCTCATCCACATTCTTGCGGTACTCCTGCTGAGTGTGGCACTGGTCGAGGAAGACCTTGTACTTGGCGTCGAGCAGCTTCTTCTCCTTCTCGTTCTTGCCCGGCTTCACGAGCCGACCAGGCTTGCTCATGCGGTCCATGATGCTCCAGAGGTTCTCGGTATTTCCAGTATGGTCTGCGCTAGCGGCTTTCGCACCGAGCATCGCTGCTCCGTGTACAACCGCCGCATGCACGTATCGCGGAATGAGCACCGGCATGTCGCAGCAAGTCGCAATAAGATCCATAAGCATATCATTCTGACACTGGCTGCCTGACATGAAAATAGTCTGGATGTTGTGCCCTTCCTTGTTCATGGCTTCCACGATCTGCCGCGTCTGCAACGCAATGAATTCCATCGTAGCGTAGTAGTAGAGCGCTAGGCCATCTACGCTGGAGTCGGAGCTGAGACCAATCACCGCACCCTTCATGTTTGGATCCGCAATGGGCGAGCGATTGCCCCATAAATCGCCATAGAAGAAGAAGTGTCGACCAAGGTACGACACCGTCGGCGCGTTGAGCTTCTCAGCTAGCTCGCGGAGATGGATGTTCATGTAATCGTATATGTTCTTGCTCATCGCTTCTGCCAGCGGCAAGACTTCCTTGTGCGCTGGGTGTGTCTCAATGACGTGGCGTAGAAGCTCGCCTGTAGCTGACTGGCCACCTTCAGCCAGCCAGAAACCCGGAAGTAGGACGTCGCGGTACGGTCCCCATACGCCATTGACAAACACGGGTTTCTCTGATAAGGCCAAGTGACAAGTAGAGGTGCCAGCGACGGCGGCGAGCCGTGTTGAGGCTTGGGCTAGGTCGTTTGCAGGGTGAGTCTCGTCTGCGTGTCCGTACTCTGTATCGACCTTGGCGCCTACCGTGCCAATCCAGCCGGCATAGGCATCAATAACACCACTACCGACCGCGATTCCGACGGGTAAGCCGAGCTGCTTGCTCGCGGTTTCTGACAGTGTACCAACTAACTCTCCAGCGCTCTTGTATATGCCATTCTGTATACCGTATTAGCACTTAACTCATCTTGGGACTGAACTGATAATAAATAGGCTCACCACCCCGTCGACTCCTCCCATGCGCTTGAAGTTGTCTTCCACCAGGTCACTGAGACCAATTGTGTGGTAGAAATCCTCTTGCCAGCCTTTGACGCTGCCGTCCACGCCAACGGGGACGTATCCCTGCTTACAGACGGTACTGCAGAAGCTACGGGTCTCATTGCCCGTAGCCAGGTGTGTCAGGGCGTCCGCCAGATCGTAGAATTTGCAGCGGTCGAAGAGCTCCTTGGGCATGTTGTTCTTGAGCCAGAGCACCTTGGGGATCTCCATCTCTATGCTCATCTTACCACCGACGTAACGTAGCAGGTTGTGTCCAGTGGCATTGATCTTCTCAGTCTCCTCGACGGGGCGGTGGTCCAGCCATAGAATGACATTTCGGTCGTTACCATCATTGTCGAAATCAGGTCCGGTAATGGAGACGGGTTCATCGGTGTCGTGGGAAAATACAGCTAGCGAGCAAGTCGCATCAAAGCCGATTCCCTTGATCAAGGAAATATCGACATTGGACTGGTGGACAACACGCTGGACACAATGGCAGATGCAGTGCCAGATGTCTGTTGTCGATTGTTCCTAGCGGTAGCACAGCCCGTCAGCTCACGGGGCTCCTATACTAAGCTAGGGAAGCCCGGGGGTGAGACTTGGGGGTCTAGCGCAGGGATACTCACATAGTAGCCGGTCTGGGGTTGCCATAGCTTGATGGCTTCCGACGCGAGGGCCTTAATGTCTCCCGTAGAGTCAATGAGGCACGCACGGGCCGAGCCCGTACCGACGTCAATTCCTATATAATGATCCTGGAACGGCATTCTGGGTCAATTGAGAGAATACAGAAGTGCAGCGAGATAAAAACACCAGAGTCATTGCGGGATAAAGGGCGTGATACGGAGAGGCACGCACATTATTCTCGACGTGGATTATATTACGCGTACTATCAAAAGCCATTGTTTGTTAGAGCAATCGCCGCCAGTCAGATGTCAGATCGGATCGAGGGCTTCTTCTTGGGAATAATCGAAACGAAGGACAAGCATGGCTACACAGCAATGGCCTTTATAAGCAACAAACAAGGGGACAACGCCCCATCCACCACTTACTCCATGATAGGAAATGAAAGGCGTCGAGCACCGCAGCCACAGGCGTAATCGTGGTCGGTAAGCGAGGGGGCGTTCACGGGGGGCCGTTCGCGGGGGGGCGTCCGTCGAGGGAGGCAAACTGCTGCACGACGATGCGTCCAATAGCGTCTGGCTGTGATGGACGTGCGTGTGTGTATGCAAGTCTGAGGTGAGAGACGTCCTTATTCAGCCCCTGTCCCGTGATACGGTAAAGCTATCCGGTCGGTATGTATGCAGGGTTCGGGTTTTCTTTTTTCGATTGCTTGCACGGGGATCTGATAGACCGTTTACTTAGCTGGGAGCTCGGACAGCACAAGAAGCTTGGGACCAGATGACCGGGAACTTGATCAGGGTTCTTCTGTTCAGAGACAAGGAAGGGGTCGCTCAAGTAATGTGACAGGGGAGGTTCAATGGACAAGCTCAGGTTCCAATACCGAGGGACCTCTATGTAATTCTTGCTTTTTATTGCCGTCAATCGGACGACGATCCTCCCATGCATCCGGTTGTGGGCAGCAGCTCTAGAGCCCGTTAGGCCCAGAAGAGCTCCCGCAGCAGGAGAAGCCCTGCCGCCACCTGCTAGCTACATACTTCAGGCATGAGTGAGTGAGGGGATCGTCACATAGCACTCTTGGAGGGGTAAAGCGCAAGTGTCGTCACTTGGTGGAGAGAAAGGTGGGGTAGTGGTGGGGAGTAGGAGCATCTACAGTGTAGGAGGAGCTCTAGCTGTTAGCAGCTCCCAGGTCCTGTTTTGACGCTGTACAAAATGTACGAAAGCTGCCCCCGGAGCTCTGCCCAGAGCTTTATCTCCCGTAAAAGTTGGGGTCGAGACCCTCTACCCCACCATAAAATCTGAGCTTTTCCACGCGCCACAATCCTTCCATACAGTACAGCATCGTGACCGCCGCCACCGCCAATTCTTGCTCTTACTACAAACAAGCTGTTGGGAAACACAAGTGGACCTTGGCCTGGGGTGACTACAGCACAGAAGCGGAGAAGGGCATGTCAGAGAAGGAGCCGTAGGTCGATCAGGTGAATCATGGCCCAACCGGGGACAGGGCTCTTGGGTCCGCGGGATGGTTGATAGTCACAACATGGATCTCCCTTCTCACGATGATTTGATTTGGGCATTTATTCCCTATCGCAGGTACCTCGTAGCGCAGAGCCGACCCCCGGACTCTACCAAAGCCCATGCTATCGCCTGCGCCAACGTGCCGATCGTCCGGTCTTCGCCCACTTCTCGCACATTACGTCCTTGTACTTCACGATAATATGCACGCGGACTTTCCGCCGGTATATTGAGGGGAATCAATCGTATTAATATCTTTTTCTTTGCTAATGTTAGCTCCCGTCGACTCAAGACAGGTATGTGGGTATAGCCGTAGGTGGTATCGTAGTGAAAGCACACATAATTAAGTGAAACCAGCAAACTCCATTCTCCAACTTCTCTTTCCTGAAATGCGATACCGTAAAATACTGAATGGAGCATTGCAAACCGTTCGCCTTATGACCGTCGTGAGCATCGTGGTCGTTTCCCCCCTAATGCACCATTCCTTCAATCCACATGCATTCGTTCATTCATTCATTCCTAGGTTAGAGATATCCTAGTCTGTGCCGTCCGGCTGTTCCTCGATGAGTATCACGACCGTCAGGGTCGCGGCATACGCCTCGCGGATGGCACACGCTATGCTATATTTCGAGTGAACGGCGCTGTCGTTAGCATGAAATACTCTCCCGTAGCTAAAGGCTCTGATCGATACAATGGAGCGATAGTACACGAAATGAACGGGATGGAGTAAGTACTTTAAAACTGACGTAGAAAGAAAGGCGGCGCAACTCACCATGTCTTGCCAATATCCGCGACAACGGCGCTCAGCCCCCAATGCGAGCACCAAGCACGAGCCAGGACCTCATTATCCTTGACACCAAACGCCTCGACGACAAGGACTCTCTCCGCATCATCGTCCTCCGGTGCCGTGTTCGCAGCAGCGTGTTTGTTGTTATGGACAAGCTGCTGGTAACTCTGACTATGCCCACCACTCCCACCAACCGGCGTAGACAGACCACTCCTCTCCCTGAGGTTCCCGCTCCCGTTCGCCGGCTGCGACTGCGGGCGGACCCAGTCCTTGACCTCGACGACCTCGTCGGCCCGCACGGTCGTGTGCACGTAGTCGAAGAACAGCGGGTGCGGCCCGTCGGAGCACGGCCACGCGTGGATGAAGCACACGTCGTAGCTCAGGCGCAGCGGCCAGCTGACGCCCGCGATGGCGAACTGGATGCTGGCGTCGAACCAGCTCGGCCCGGCCTCCTGCTGTTGCCCGCTGCTGTCCGCGGAAGCGGCGAGCGGCTTCAGGGTCAGCATCTCGATGCGCACCGAGTCGACGATGTTGTCGCTATTTGGGGTCAGCAGACTGTACTCGCTCACGGGGTACGTCTCCGAGGCTGGCCCGAGCGGGTCACACCGCTCGCTCATCGTCGCCACGTCCTCGGGTGTCATGCGCTGGCGCGGCCGGCGGGAGCGGATCCGCGCGATCTGAGAGCGGCCTAGGTCGCTTGAGGGACGCGCCGGGCCGACCCAGCCCGCGACCTCGAGACAGGTCGGCGCGAGGACCTTTCCTACGATGCTTGTTGAGGTCCAATAGGTATAGCTATTACGGTATTGGAACCCGCAGTTGGGATTTAAGTGAGTTAGTAGTGCAAGATGGTCTGTGGCTTTGTCGGGATCTATGTCGATTAGACTGTTCATCATGAGGAAGGGAAAGGTGGGCTGTAAAGTAGATTAGCATCCTTTCTTTCTCATCGCGAGAATACCACCGTCTGTAATCAGAGTGATGAGTGAGCAGCAGATGCCGCAGCGAATTGACTCTACTTACCCCGGGCAGCACGAGTCCGCTAAAAAACGCCATTGCATGAGAACTGACTGTCAGTAAGCTCCCTTCCGCATCTCGCTCCTTGAGCACATCCAGCGTCTCCGCAAGGTTTGACCACTTCATCATTTGCGCAAAGCGCTTGAGCATCTTCGTCTGGCGCTTCCTTAGCTTGAATCTTAGCCGGATATGCTCCGCCGTCGCGCCGTACTCCTCAATGCGTATATTGTCCCTCCACCGCCTTGCCAGCGCCAGGTTCCACTGGATCTTGGGCGGGATCTGCAGCATGAGGCGCTCCTTGGCCCAGTCAGTATGCAACCTAGAATTAATGCGCAGCTCGAGCTCTAGACTCAGTAGCAACTGGTAGAAGAACCGCAGATACTGCTCGTGATTGGCCGGGCTCGTGTCGTAGATGAACTTGGTGATGACTTGGTTTTTCGGGTTCGTGAAGTCGATCCAGTCGAGGCCGGACAGACACGTCATTAGATCCATAATCTGCTGCTCCATGCGCTTGTGCGGGTTAGTCGACTTCTCCGGGTCTCGTAGGAACCGCTTGTAAAGCGTCTGGTACATGAGCTCGTGATCATCGTCCTCCAGCCCTCCCTCGAGATCTTTCAGCCGTTCAAAGATCTGCGTGAGATCGGCCTCGCGAGGCACCACGCCCGGATCGCGCAGTGCTATCATCGGCGGCAAGACGCTCGACCGGCTCACCCACGAGTTCAGCGTGATGGTGCCCGGGCGCGCGCCGACGCCGAACGCGAAGCTCGGCTGCTCCAGCGTCTCCCACGGGAAGGCGGGCGGCCCCGAGCCCTGGACCCGCAGCGTCATCAGCTGCGTCATCGCGTTGTGCTGGTTGACCGAGTCGCCCTCCTCGCCGTGGTTCCCCGCCGTCGTCGCGTAGAGGCCGTAGTAGTGGTCCGACGCGTGCGTGATCGGCCGCTTGTGGCCCTTGTGCGTCGGCACCCCCCGCGAGATGAGCTCCATCGCCTGGCCCAGCGTCAGGTCCTCGTCCGCCGAGATGCCCGAAGGCGGCCATTCCGTCAGCGGCATCTGCTCGTAGAGATGGCCGTTGAGCTGCTCCCGGCCCTTCCCCTTGGAGTCACGTGGGTCCGGACGGCGCGGTCGGCGCCGCGTGCCCATTGTGCGCGACAGCAGGTCGCCATCGCTGGTGCCTCTCGCGTGCTGGTGGTACTCCTCCGGTTCCTGTGAGGCTTTAGTGAGTGCTAAAATAAAATGCACGGACATAGCTGAGCCACAACGCATGAATGAACGACGCCGCAAGGATACTAATACTAAGTACGTACCACTGGCCGGCTGCTGCTACTGGGATGGGCGTTGCTGCGGCTGCGAAACAAGTTGCTCCAAAAACCCTTCTTCTTCGGCTGCTCGGTCATGCTTGCGTCGCTACGGATGCGCTCATTCGGGACATGAGCGCATGTGGAAAAAAGGAAAAGGTCTGATCAGGTGTCCGAGTCTGGAGGAAACGATTTGAGTGTGAGATGCCTCGTGTTCATTATCGGTGGGGGAGGCGAACACGCGTCAATGCTTGTGGCTGGGCAGCGACAGTCACCGCCCGAGAACCAAAAAAGACGATGGCCGATGCTGTATTGTATGTATGTATTATATTGTATTGAATAGGTATGTATAATACGGCGGATGTGAGTTGTCAGTAGCCCGTAAAAAATGATTCTAAATCTGTTTGTTTGCTTAATTAATAAGTCTTGTTAGGGATGAGACACCGAACGAGAACACGGGATGAGGTGGGCTTAAGCTTGAGCTGAGGATTTTAGGTAAGTGTCTAACTGTCTAAGTGCCTAAGCTTAGCTTAGAAAGTAGCAGAGGTACAGAATAGGATTGAAGAGGTTGTTTAAGTGTGTTAGTGATGATGATGGAGATTGACGGTGGTTCGGTCAGAAAATAATGGAATCAAGTACAGCATCTTTGGTCGCACCTAAATCTATCTATTCTTATGCATTAATTTGATAAATGGTTGACGAAACCACTACCCAAGGCTATATACTTCTTACTACACCCGATAGTACAACATAACGCACTGACGCAGCTTCCAGTACCTACCTCTACCTACCTACCGAACGGTTAGCCACTTAATAGTCTATATCTACTGTGTGTCTGTACCTGACCTCGGATACCCAATTGATCATCTCTCTGCCAGTGAAGCTACGAATCATTATGCGCAAACAAATCGAACGTGCCTTGTCAGGGACCTGCATGTGTGTCATCGCCCGACGCTGCATGTCCAGGCATTGCGGAGTGAGAACAACTGAAACAACATTCTATCAACCACAATGCCGGACAGCTATTTGTCCACGCATCTCCTGATCGAGCTATTGGTGACAGTCTAGAACCATCTCAAAATACATATATATCCAAGACCACACGACAGCATCAACACCGAGACACATGCATATCACCGCCACTATGTACTCCGCCATCAAAACAAAACAAAAAACATGCGCCTTGGTACCTAAAGTCTATTCAAGTTTTGGCTTAGGTATAACTATTTGGACAACGCCAATAAGCATATGTGGAGTCATGCACCTACTTGTCTGCCCCTCTTCGATTTGCTGGGTTCACATGGGACTGGTTGGTTATAAATACCCTACTGCCTGACTTCCCACAGACTGCTACCTAAGGTTACAGTCTCACGGGCTCCTCTCAGGTACAACTACCGTTATGCTAACTATTTAACTTCATTCGCGCCTTCATAGTGCATACATAGATCTACAATACATTGTTTACCCAAAATCTGACTGCATATGCCGGCCAAGATGTTTTACTTAGATACAGGTATGATGTTTAATTTTTACAAGTCCGGATAGTAATATGTACGCCCTGATTATTCCGAAACCCCGCGCTTGATCAGTATGATTGTTCATTCACAGAAGCTCGCCGATGAATAACGCTGCCGTCTCGTTATGTGTTGGTATGGCCTCGAATCTGCCGAGAGCGTTTTTATACTGCGCCATCGTTAGCTGCATTCTTCTCTAGAATACTATAATACGCCATTTAGGGGCTAGGGGCAGGCCAACTTACCGCAAATACAAAGTTGAGGATCAGCGCGATCATCAACGCCACGCTCACAGCCAGAGGCCCGATCATGTTATCGAAATCTTTGCCGCTGCGCTCCACTATCATCGCCCGGCGGCGGCGGAGCATCAGGTTGCCCCATAACCCCGCCATGACCGCAATCGCGATGTAGACGATGCCCATGCACTCGGCAACAAAGTTCTCGCCTGCCGCCGTATATAGCCCGAGGGCCAGACTGCCGAGCAGCACACAGATATGCTGCCATTTAAGGAATGTTCGCTCGTTCGCGAGCCATACTTTAGGCTCGATCTGCAGCGGACCCGCATTCTTCAGCCATACATCGGGTTTGGTCACACCTTCGGGTAGTTGCTCCTTCTGGCGCTTGTTCCGGGCATAGCGGGATAGCGAGAATCCGGGGAAGACGGACGAAAGCGTGCCGTAGCTGCGTTTCAGGCCCGATGGCTCGGCGTCATCATATTCATCATCAGCCTCACCGGCTATTTCACTAGACTCATCAGCGGGACGCACGCGGGAAGCTCTGGCATCTGAAGCAGCACGCTCGGATAGGTATGATTTCGCAATAGGTGAGCTAGCGGCCGGCCTGTAGGAGCTGCGCCTAGCGCTTGTCCCCAGAAGACTGTCGACGACTTGTGCGTCCTCAGCTTGCCGAGCGCGCCTCTGCTCCTCTTCCTCGTGGGCTTGCTGGGGGTCCTTGCGAATATCTGTCTCGAGATCACTCAGCCAGAACGGTAAATTGTTGACGTAATCCTCAAATAGCGAAGCTACACCGTGGACGAACTTGGAAAATCTCGGTGTCGCATAGACTAGGTGAGAGGCTATTAGATCGTCTATCCATCTGGGGCGCTTACGACCCTCTTCTTCCTTTATTTTAATCTCCAGAACGGCGTAAGGAAACCTAGAGACCTCGCTTTGATTGATATTCTTGAAGGGGTATGTCATATTGCTGTTGTCTATGTCCGTTCGATGCCACTCGGCGGGGTCGCGGCACGGTCGATCACGATCCAACGTATCTTCACGAATGAAGGCGATATCAGTATCGATAGATATCCTTACTCGGTCGTCGGCAGGCTTCTGGAATGCCGTGCGCGTATAGTTAGCTCTCATGACTGGTTCGAGTTTGTTCGTGACGATGAAATTCTGAATCTCCTCGGCGGTGGCTTTGAATGAATCAATGGAACCGTTCTGTTGGCCTTGCCTCTCCATTTTCTGGATCGATTTCTCCATTTTGTACTCCCCATCGAGATATTGCTTGGTATATTTGTCCTTAATACTAAATTTCTTCTCCTCGCTGGTGCCATCCTCGTATATGATTTTCTGCTCAAGCATAAGATCCGGTTTATCGTTCAGATGACCGTACCAGCGAAGTCGCACCGACGAAGCATCGGTCTGGCGATTAAGTTTCTTCCCGTATAGGTCGAATTTGGAGTTATCGAAATATAGCGAGGTGATTTTAGGATCCTGGTTGCCGTCGACTTCCTTGGCAGATTGTTGACTATACACGAGGGCCGGGAGATGTCGCAGGATCGCGGTTTTGACTTCGAGTAGATTGTCGGGATGCACCCAGACTGCATACACACATCCCTAGTTAGCCGGTAGACGGGATGAAATAACCGTTGCCTCACTTACACTTGTGAGCGGTGTAGCGCTCTCCATTATGGAACTCCTCCTGGTATTCCAAGTCTAGGGGTTGCTGCTTGTTGTCCGTGTCGAGAGTCTGGGTGATGGCGTAGTACATGAGGGAGAGCTTGTTGAGGAGGGGCGAGTACCCTTGCTCCGAGTTGAGGCCGTGTTGGGACAAGCTCACGCGCATCATGGGGCGAACCTTGTACCGATCGCCGCGCTTGCGATCGTGCTTCTTCGCAATCTTGAGAAAGCCGGTGTAGTTCAGGCTACTATACTTCTTCAACTCCTTCACCTCGTTGACGATGGTGTCCAGCTCGGCCCGAAGCTCTTCCAGCTGTGAATTGGTGGCATCGCTCTTGGCTTTATCGTCCGAGGGCGCCAGGCCGCGAAGCTTCTCCAAGGCGGCGTCGGCGCGTTGTTGGAGGCTCGATGCGGTCTTGGCCTGGAATTGGGAGACCTTCTCGAGCTGGATGTTGAAGATCTCGTCGCAGAAGCGGTTCTCGTCGTCTTCGGTCCACGGCGCATCGTCATCATCGCCTGTATTCTCACGTAGCATGCTCTTCAGTTTGGAATAGTCCATGTATTCGGCCTTCCATGGTGCGTAGGTCGACACCCGAAGAGTCTTGCCGAAACGCATTCTGAGGCGCCCGAGCCGAGCAGCTACCTAGGTAACCGACTGTGTATCAGATGGCAGGTTGAGATAGGGAAAACTACATATGATAAATTTTATTGGGATATGTATGCGCCAAGATCTTGAGGAACTATTATCCTGGTTCCTACAGAGTGAAGTATGTATGTCAAAAACTCTGTAAAGCTAAGTACGTACGTAGCTAGCAGGTAGCTACATGTAGGTAGATAGTGTTGGGTGGGAAAAAGGTGGTACCGCATCGGGAGAGGGGTCTCGTGTCTCCACTGACCAATCGAACAGCGCGCATCGCCACGTGCCTACGCCAGAAGTCTAGGCTATCTCGACACTTCTATTCCCATTCGAGCCAGTGCCCGTAGAATCATTGAGCACACCCTAATATATTGCTCCATGTAGCGACTGGAAAAAAATTCTGCCGCCTCTTCATCATCAGGGTCGAATGCCATTAGCAAATTTCCGGAAATCGATAACTCATCCCCCCCATAGTTGATTAGTGGTTCAATATTCCCCCTGCTGCGTGAAGCTTCAATAAGCACATCGTCAGTAATCACACTCTTATCAAACTGTTGATTAACAAGCAAGGCCATCAGCCCGCCATGGTCATCATGATTGCATGCTGCAGCTCGAAGCACTTCCTCAGTAATTGGGTTTTCAGCAATTTGTTGGCTGAGGAGTAAGGTCATTATCTCTTTCGCCCATAGTCCTTGCTTCGCTGCTCTGCAGAGGACTGCTTCTGTGATCACGGTCTTATCATCCTGCCTAGCAAGTAATAAGGCCAATATTTCTTTCGCCCATCGTCCTTGGCTGGCTGCTTTTTTCAGGACTCTTTCTGTGATCACGGTCTTATCGTTCTGCATTGCAAGGAATGTGTGTGTCAAATATTGCGCTGACTTCCCTTGTTGTATTGCTGTTATTAAAATTTCCGCTGTAACGGCGGTATTACCGACATCTTGGTAACGGAGTAGGGCGATCAAGTTTTCCCTATCTTGATTCTGTAGGGCTTTTTCGAGTATCCTTTCAGTGATCACAACCTTGTCAACTTGTTCCTCCATGAACAATTTGATTAGCTTCAAGGCGTAATGCTGGTTTGCAATAGCTGCTTCAAACAATCTCTCTGTAATCTGGACCTCTTTCCCCTTTCGGTCAAATAGGAATTTCATCAGCTCGAAATTATGCCACCTAGCGATCTCGAGGGCGTCGTTTTGTGTGCTGCTAAATCCATCGCTTTTTCGAGCAAGAATATTCGCTACAAGCCTGAATCGTCGAGAGTGATACTTCCGATGTATATCTGTCACTTCTCGGGTGTCGAGGAGCTCACCGATTCTTGTCTTCCCCTCGTAAAGTTCTATCGCTCTTAGAAGCAGGCCAGATGCATCCAAGTCATAATCTAGCTCCATCAAAAGCATGCCCATGATATGGAGTCTCGCTGCCCTATTCCAATGATTGCTCAGCTTGATATTTCGACGATGTAGTACCCGGTACTGTAGAGAGTCGTAGCTCTCAAGTTTCTCTGGCTGCCCTGAAGAGCCTTCCCAGTCCCAGAAAAGCAGAAAACTTAATGGAGGACCTGATTCCAACCTGGTGTATCTCAGAAGATGGTGGAGTTGTCTTCGGGCCGGCGCGACTATTAATGGCGTAATCGATGTTGCAAGAAGAGTACAATAGTCTTCATGCCCTCTGATGACTGCCGGACATGATGCACCCGGGAAAATACAAACGATATCGCCTGCACAGATGGGCTTAGCGACAGTCTGGATGACCCAAGCTGTCTCATTGAGTTCACAGTGAATGAGGAAATGGCGGAGAGAATTCGTCAACCGAATGGTGATAACTTGTTTCCCGATTGAGCCACCATCGGTCGAAACGTGCAGCACTTTCCCAATAATATGGCCTTTTGTCCTTATTAATGCGAATTCATCTTCGTTCCAAGTATCTACGGATGCTCCTGGGCCAATCAAGGATTTAATAAGATGGCGAAAAAGGTCTTTCCATGAAATGTCATAGTCAACCGATATGCTGTAATTGTGAGGACTCATACCAAGCAAGGCGTAGACTTTATCCCGGCGGTCAGTGGCTTGTCTTCTATGGTATATGTCGATCAATTGGCCTAGGGGGCTTATATTAAGGGAAAATCTGTCAGTGCCGGCAGTGATTTTCTTAGGCCGAGTGGTCGAGCCTTCGAGCAAATAAGTCACCGAATGCACTAGATTTTGCATACTCGAGTCTCCAAGGACGGGGTTTAGGGCCTTTAGGCCTAGATAGAAGCCAAACCCGTCAATTTCGGTACCCAACGTTGTGATAAGGATTTGTCGGGCTGCGGAAATTTCCTGGAGCGTCTAAATTAAAAATCGTCAATACGTTCCATGAGTCTTGTGGATTATTTGGCTAGTATCTTACCCAGACTCGCTGAAACCATGATCGATGAAGAAGTGTGGAAACTGCCTTCCGGTCTGCTTGACTTACCCGATCGCTTGTTGACTGCCCGGCAACGCGAATCACTTCCAGCGCTTCGTCGCCATTCGTGGCGATTTCTCCATGGACTGGTTGCTCAAGCCAAACGACTACACGCGTTGCTATCGCATAGATCATTGCCATTGATTGAACCTGGCATGCCCGCTCCGTTGAATCATCCTGGTTGATACAAATGCCATCAGCCCATATGATTCGCGGAAAGGTGCGATCGCGGAGGCGCAATAGTGCCGCGTGAAGATTTCGTGTGATGTCAATGAAGCCTGTTTCCGTATAGATTATCTGAGACTTTTCAGGTGAGCCCCATACGTAAGATAAAGCCTCGTAGAGATGGGGTCCTTCTCCTGAGTCTGGATCAAGAAGAAAGTGATTGACAAGGTGGCACTGTATCGGAGCGCATTTGTCTCGATGTGGCAACAGTTTGAGCAAGCGGATATAGCCATTTGGCAAGGGGTCAAAGCGGTACCTAAGGGAAGGACTGGATGTTGGTGACAAGGAAGATGCACGTCCCGTAGCCTTTCTTGCCTTCTTGGTAACTGGCAAAATTATGATATTGTTCTCCGAATCATTTTGGGGGTCCCAATGACCATCATGCGAACCTTCCTGTCTCTCACGTTTTTTGGAATTTAATCGCTGCCCGTCCATGGCACCGACCAAATGATATTACCGGGAAAACACAATGGAGCTGTAGATGGCTTAAGTGACTATCTGTGGTTTTGTTTAAAACCAAATGCCACTGTGATACTGAGCAGCAGTCGGCAGCGTAGAAATAGTCAGATGAGCTAGACAGCTACATGTAGGTAGGCACTCCTGTCAGCCTATCCGGTACTTGGTACTCGGTACTTCAGTCGATGCTACCTCTCAATACCTAAGTAACTTCAACAACCCAGTAGCATTTGTATTCAGATCTTTCTAGATATAGAGTGCTATTTCGAGGTTGGGTAATGACGAGCTTCTACTTCCTGAGATATAACAGCTCAAGCCTTCTCTTTGGCATCATTCTTGCTTCTAACCCCTATTTCTTGACAATGCTAGTAACCTCAATATATATTGATGTTGCTATTGAGCAATATACTACGTCTCGTAGTAAGGGTAGGCTCAGGGATCGCTTCATGGGGACATAGTAAGACTTTTATTGTTGCGCAACTATTACCTTCCGTTCCTTTGTCCTGAAACGCGATATTCACATCATGAACAACAACGCTTGCAGCTAATGACCATGCTATTTGGGTATGTGTAGGCACACTTACACTCATTATAGATCAAAAACTAAACATTTAGCGATTGACATTAGGAGAACTAGACCATAGTGCCCCATGGACGGGAAGATGGTGCTATAATTATGTGGGCTCACCGCTCCACATACCAGCGCACATACGGGGTGCCGCTGAGCCTGTATTTTTAGCGTCCCGGGAGAGTATCAGTGCAAAGGTTCAAACCAATCGTCAAGGAATACCTACGAGGTAGAAAACAAACCGGTCGCTATCCCGCATCTAGGGCGAAGAAATCTGATCATCTCGTCTCACCTCCCCATGCCAAATTATCATAGTGCATCATATTTTGCATAAGTGGTATCATAATCTCATCTACGCCGTATGCATACATACACCCCATATGACGAGCCCCGAACTTACGCCAGGTCAGAATGCAAAACCTCAGAACGGACCAGCTATGCCCCAAAACAAATTTTCAAGCCTAAATTCAAATTTCCGTTACGCCGCAACGGATATCTCAGTACCGAGGATTTCCTTCGCAGTCTGCTTGATAATTCCACCGGTTACTGGGAGGTGGGTGGAACCCTGGAGGTATATATCAACCTCGCGAGCAGACTGTCTTCCTTCATTGATACCCCTACTATGATTAGTATACATGTTAGGACAATAAGGATGTCGTTATTTCGACTTACCAAACAATCAAAGACTGTCCACGACGGCAATCGCCTGCAGCAAAGACACCGTTCATGTTAGTTGCGTAAGAACCAGCTGGCGTCTTCACGTTCTTTCGAGCGTCTTTCTCAATTTCCTCGCCGAGGACGCGAGCTTCGGGGCCGAGGAAACCCATGGAAAGAAGAACCAGATCGGCAGGGAAGAATTGCTTGGTGTCCTCGAGCTTCTTCATATCCCAACCGCCGGTCGCAGACTTGGTCCATTCGACGCGAATTGTGTTGATGCCCTTGACGTTTCCATTGCCATCATCGACAAATTCCTCGGACATGATGCAGTACTCGCGAGGATCCTTGCCCATGTGTTGCGCAACTTCTGTGTGGCCGTAATCCACTCGGTAAATACGAGGCCACTGTGGCCAGGGGTTATCGCGGCCACGCTGAGGCGGGGGCTGCGGCAAGAGCTCGAAGTTAATGACAGACTTGGCACCGTGGCGTACCGAGGTACCAATACAATCGTTACCAGTGTCACCTCCGCCAATAACGACGACATTCTTGTCCTTCGCTGACAGATAGGCGCCGTCGGCTAGTTCGGAATCAAGTAGAGACTTGGTGTTCTTGTGGAGGAACTCCATAGCGAAGTGGATACCGTTCAGGTTACGACCCTTGATCGGAAGATCTCGAGCTACTGTAGCTCCGGTGGCGATGACGACGGCATCGTTCTGAGCCTTCAGGTCTGTCAGAGTGATATCCTCCCCAACGGTGACGCCAGTCTTGTACTGGACGCCCTCCGCAGCCATGAAGTCAGTCCTTCGCTTCACAATACGCTTGTCAAGCTTCATGTTGGGAATACCATACATGAGCAAGCCACCAACGCGGTCCGCTCGCTCATAGACGGTAACAGTGTGACCAGCTCTATTTAGTTGGTCGGCGCATGCAAGACCGGCGGGGCCTGACCCGATGATAGCAACGGTCTTGCCGGTTCGCACTTTAGGAGGTCGAGGTACCATCCATCCCATCTCGAAGCCACGGTCAATGATGGCGCACTCAATCGATTTGATTCCGACAGGGTCCTCATTGATACCCAGGACACAGGCACCTTCACATGGTGCTGGACAGACACGGCCTGTGAATTCGGGGAAGTTATTTGTCATGAGAAGACGGTTAAGAGCGTCTTGCCACTGGTTCTGGAATACCAATTCATTCCATTTGGGAATGATGTTGGAGATCGGGCAACCAGTATCAGACTGGCAGAATGGAACACCACAGTCCATGCAACGAGCTGACTGGTACTTGAGTTCATCTTCGTCAAGGCGCTGAGACAGCTCAGCCCAGTCCTTCGTTCTTGTCTTGACATTGCGGTATTTCTCAGAACGACGCTGATACTTCATGAAACCCTTAGTCTTGTCTAAAACGAGGGCTCGCTTCTTCTCAGCCGCATTGTCGCCAACTGTCTCCTCAATATCTTGAAGTTTGTTGGCCTTCTCGTCTTTCTTTGGGACACCCGCAATGACAGGGAGGTTGTACTCGGCGCGTTTGGCCTCGGCAGCCTTCGCGGCCTCTTCTTCCAGAACGCGCTTGTAATCCACTGGTAGAACTTTGACAAAGCGTGGTAGAGCTCGGTTGAAGTCCACGAGAATGCGAGCAGCTAGCTCTGATCCCGTGTAGTGATGATGGTCCTCGATCAACCCTCGCACGAACGCAATCTCGGTCGGATCCTCGATACGAGAGGCTTCAACCATTTCATCGTTGAGTTTAGACAGGAAGTCACCATGGATGTCTAGAACGTATGCAATGCCGCCCGACATACCCGCAGCAAAGTTGCGACCAGTGCTACCCAGAATGACGACACGACCACCCGTCATGTATTCGCAACCATGGTCACCAACACCTTCAACAACAGCAGTAGCGCCCGAATTCCGTACCGCAAAGCGCTCGGCGGCGATACCACGGAAGAAGCAGGTACCTCGGGTTGCTCCGTACAAGCACACATTACCGATGAGGATATTCTCCTCAGCTTTGAACACCGCCGACCGAGGGGGGTAAATAATGAGTCGACCACCAGATAAGCCCTTGCCAACATAATCGTTGGCGTCACCCTCTAGTTCGAGGGTAATACCGGGAGCTAGGAAAGCACCGAAAGACTGTCCAGCCGAACCCTTAATGTTGACATGGACAGTATCCATTGGAAGGCCAGCTTCGCCGTAGCGCTTGGAGACGTGGTAAGAAAGAGATGCTCCCATGGCTCGATCAGTATTGACGACGTCGCATTCGATGCGCGACGGCAAGCCCTTTTCGAGTGTCAACTCGGCTTCAGATATAAGCTTGTTATCCAGGCGGACATAGAGTCGATGGTCTTGCTTTCGGACGTTGAAAGTGGCGACTCCAGGTCGAAGCTTGTGTGCAGGCGTGAGAATGAGGGACAAATCGATATTCGAGGTCTTATTAGTTCGAAGATCGTCTCGAACTTTTAAGCACTCCACGTGTCCAACCATTTCATTGATGGTTCGGAAACCCAGCCGAGCCATGATAGCTCTGAGCTCATTAGCAACATAGTAGAAGAAGTTGATAACATGCTCAGGAGTACCAGTGAACTTCTTGCGGAGCTCTGGGTCCTGGGTCGCTATGCCGACAGGGCACGTGTTAAGATGACATTTCCTCATCATGATACAGCCCATGGCGATCAATGGAGTGGTAGCGAAGCCCCATTCTTCGGCACCTAGCAAACAGGCCATAGCGACATCACGACCTGTTCGAAGCTGACCATCGGTTTGCACGACAACACGCCCACGGAGATCATTAAGAACCAAGGTTTGATGGGTTTCAGCGAGACCCAACTCCCATGGAAGACCAGCGTATTTAATACCGGTCCATCTAGAGGCACCGGTGCCACCATCGTGTCCAGATATCAAAATGTGGTCAGCCTTAGCCTTTGCTACTCCGGAGGCAACGATACCAACACCAGTCTCTGATACAAGCTTCACAGACACACGGGATCGAGGGCTCGAGCACTTGAGGTCGTAAATAAGCTGCTTCAAATCTTCAATCGAATAGATATCGTGGTGAGGAGGTGGGGAGATGAGGCCAACACCAGGAGTCGAGTGTCGGGTCCGAGCAATCGGCTTGGTGACTTTGTGACCAGGAAGCTCACCACCCTCACCAGGCTTGGCGCCTTGAGCCATCTTGATCTGAAGCTCATCAGAATCGGCAAGATAGGCAGAGGTGACACCAAATCGGCCCGAAGCAACTTGCTTAATAGCAGACCTCATGGTGTCGCCATTTGCCATGACTTGAGATCGTTCCGGATCCTCACCACCTTCGCCAGTGTTAGACTTGCCACCAAGGCGATTCATAGCCACGGCCAAAGTAGAGTGTGACTCCATGGAAATAGAGCCGTACGACATAGCACCCGTGCAAAAGCGTCGAACAATGTCGGTCCATGGTTCAACTTGATCTATTGGGATTGGCGTATACTCCTCAAACTTGAAGTCAAGCATACCGCGAAGTGTGCAAGCCTTGATCTGTTCGTATTCGGAGCGAGAATAGGCTTCGTATGACTTATCATTCTTGGTTCGCACAGCATCCTGGATATTGGCAATTGACGTGGGGTCGTTAATGTGTGCCTCGCCACCGTCACGCCAGTGATACTCGCCAGACTCTGGTAAACCAGGCACATTGATGGTCTGTCGAGAAGGGAAACCACGTTCATGGAATCGGAACGCGTCCTCAGCGATATGGGTGAAAGTCACGCCCTTGATACGTGAAGCAGTACCTCTGAAACATCTTTCAACGACCTCATCGTCGATGCCAAGGGCTTCGAAGATCTGGGCGCCCTTGTAACTGGCTAAGGTAGAAATACCCATCTTACTCATGACCTTAAGGACACCTCCATCACAAGAGTGTTTGTAGTTTGCGATGAGCTGATCGTCGCTAAGCTTCTTACGAATCAGTCCTTCACGGTTAAGCTTCAGGATACATTCCATTGCGAGGTAAGGGTTGATCGCGTCAGCACCGTATCCAAGCAAAACGCACATGTGGTGCACCTCGCGAGCTTCAGCAGTTTCTAGCACCAAAGCGGCCATCGATCGCCACTTGTTGCTGACGAGATGATGATGTACCATACCGGATGCGAGCAAGGTGGACACTGCAACTCTGTCGGTTGAGGTCTTGCGATCGGATAGAATAATGATTCTGTCTCTAGCCTCGATAGCAGCAGTCGCCTCTTGGCAAATGAAATCTAAGTGTTTCATATATCCTGCGACGCCTTCCGCCTTGGGGAAAGTAAGATCGATAGTTTTGACGGTCCACTCAGGGTATACTTTCGAAATATTGGTCAAGCTGTTGAACTCAGGGATGGACAAAATCGGGCTTGGGAGGAACAGACGAGCACATTGAGAGGCGTCCATCTCTAGCAAATTGCCTTGAGGTCCAACATAGCACTCTAGGGACATGACAATAGACTCTCGAATAGGATCGATAGGAGGGTTTGTCACCTGAGCGAAGAGTTGACGGAAATACTCGTAAAGCAGGCGCGGACTTTGGGCAAGGCAAGCTAACGGAGCATCATTACCCATAGATCCAAGAGCCTCCTTTTCATCCGAGGCCATTGGTGCAAGTAGTAGACTAACTTGCTCGTGAGTATAACCAAAGGCCAGTAGAAGGGGATCTTGTTGAAGAGGTGTAGAGTCGGGCTTAGCGGCAAGATCGAGCTTATGTTGCTCAGAAACTTGGGCTACGACCGTTGGGAGTGAAATCAACTCGTTATCAATCCAGGAGCGGAAGTCAGCACGTTCTGAGACGGTCTTCTTGAGTTCTGAGTCGTCAATAATCCGTCCGGCCTTGGTATCAACGAGCAACATGCGGCCGGGCTGAAGGCGGCCCTTTTGCACGACCAACTCGGGATCAACGGGAATAGTGCCAACCTCAGAAGCACAGATGATACGGTCATCCTCCAAAACGTAGTATCGGCAAGGCCGCAACCCATTCCGGTCGAGGTTCGCGCCGCAAAAGCGGCCGTCGGCGAAAGTGAAAAGAGCTGGTCCGTCCCAAGGCTCCATCTGACACGCAGCCCATTCATAGAACGCGGCCTTCTTAGGATCCATGGCAGTATTGCCCTGCCAGGCTTCGGGAACCATGAGCATTACAGCCTCTGGCAAGGATAGCACGCCATTGATTGTGAGTAATTCAAGGACGTTGTCGAATGCGGCGGAATCGGAACCACCATCTTCAACAATAGGATATAGGTATTCGAGCTCGTCGCCAAAGACGCTAGACTGCATGACACCTTCTCGTGCCCGCATCCAATTCTTGTTACCACGCAGTGTGTTGATTTCACCTGAATCACCATGATTATTAGACGCATTGTTGTGGTTACAGTTACTTCCAGGTCTGAAAACGTACCGTTGTGAGCAGCCCACCGCAGAGGTTGGGCACGATCCCAGGAAGGGAATGTGTTGGTGGAGAAACGAGAGTGTACAAGGGCAAAATGGGCCTGGTAATCCGCATTCACCAAGTCATGGTAATATTGGTAGACCTGGACCGGAGCCAGTTGTCCCTTGTAAACAATGTTTTTGTTAGAGAGTGAACACAGATAAAACCAGTTCTGAAGGCCAATAGAATGAGTGGCGCGCTTCCGGAGGATATAAAGCTGCTTCTCAAATTGTTTCTCGGGGAATTCCTCTGGGTCCGTGGTTTCAGGAGCATTGCCAGAGCCATAAGCGGAGGCAAGGACAACAAATGGTTGCAATATGGTGGGCTCGCGTGAGCGGGCAGCAGGGCCAAGGAGAGAAGAGTCTACCGGAGGTTCTCGCCATCCTAAAACTCTCAAACCAAGCGATTCGGCAATGTCTTCCAACTGCCGCTTCGACTCCTGCAATGTTTCCTCATCAGGCTTGAGAAACAAGTTTCCCACAGCATATTGCCCTAGTGGTGGCAGTTGAATGCCTTGTTCTCTTTCGAAGTTCTTGATAAAAAACTTATGGGGTATCGAAGTCATGACGCCGGCGCCATCGCCATCTCGTGCATCAGAACCCACCGCACCGCGATGGGTCATGTTGCAGAGGAGGTTTCGCGCTGTGCTGAGTCAGTTGCCTGATCGAAATGCTCTCTAGTGGGGAGTAGACAACGAACCATCGCTGACAATCTTGTGACTCGGCACGCCCTTGATATGGCTACATAGGATGTTAATAAGGATGTTTAGCATGGGTAGATAGAGCAATGACATACCAGGCGAAACCGACACCGCAAGCATCCTTCTCCAAGCTAGGGTCATACAACCCCCTGGATGAAACTAGTCAGAGTGAGTCCTATCAAAGGTCAAGGTGGCGATGACGTACTGCTTCACCGGTAGAGCACCTGCCCAAGAGCCATTGTCCTTGGTCTGATATTCGTAAGGGTGGTAGGCTTCGGCCGCGGATTCAATTTCGGTTTGTCTGTCGTCGAAGTCCGCAGGAAGGCCCATGTCAGGCAAGAAGATGAAGAATTCCTGGGGATTCGCTAGCAGACCGGAGGTCGAGGGTCAGGGTCGGAGGGGGGAGATCTGCAATCGCAGCGATAATGAGGGAAGGGGAGAAGATGATAGCAGCTCGATGCTGCTCGAAAATTGAGCCTATGTAGCGAGAAATTAGAATTAGTCGTGCCCCAGCAATCGATTTCTACAACAATCTAGCGAGAAGAAAGAGAAGGAAAGACAGAATTGAGAAAGTCCGGTCCGAGAGGGGATTTAAGTTTCGCAGAGGAGGCGAGTCCAGATAAGATTCTTATAGCGCTGCACACTCGGCTACGAGGCCTATGGCTCGGTATGACAGGTACAAGTATCTAGGTAGATAGGTATAGGTATAGAGACTGCCCCTCCGATCAGGAGGTTGTTCCAGGCGCAGCAACACCGGTTATAGCAACATCCAACACTGGCAGCTGCGACATCTGAACTGGAATGTGGGGTGATGCATCCACACCACCCCTACAGATATAGGCAGTCCAGACGAAGCGCGCGACTCTTTCACTCTCCACTGATGCCCCATTAAGCAAACTTCATTTTATCTCTGCCCTTGAATCATGTGCGGCTTGTGGTATTGGCTGAGGGGATGGAGGATTTGCCATGTGACCGGCGATAACGAAACGTCCAATTGTGCTGTAAATGGCTTTCCCAATTAAACGCTCCGGAATCGCAGAATTGGTGGGGTTATTGTGGTCTGGTATCTCGTTGAAGCAGCATCGCCTTCAGTTGTAGACGATGTGCACAGCGTGATAACACATGACGGTAATCAATTGAATGACGATTGATTGATTTGCCCCACCATCTGTGTGAAGCATTCCTCGTCTGGCAGAACCCCCGGCGGGCATTATTGTTGCCATCCAGATGCGCTCAGGAAGCCGGTGCTGCTAATGTTGCTGCCCCCGCCGCTCTTATAAAGATACCTAGCTGCAACGCTTGGTTCCGACACTGGGCGCGGGTGCGGGCGTGGGTATTGAACGTGGGGATTGAGTCCATATCAGTACGGCCAATTATAGCTGGCGTAAATCCGACTATGCGGCTACCAGTGCTGATCCCTGATAGGTCTGTCGTCATGCACCTTAATGTAGACATCCCTCTCCGTATTTCCACACGGCCGAAAGCAGCAGCGTGCGCGTGCGCGAAAAAAAACTTGGGTAACATTCTTTCACGGGGACTAATAGGACCATCTAGGTGATAGACAGACGAGGCATTATCCGCGCCGATGATGTAGCAAGCGAGGTCGCATCGTGACCCTTTGATCGGGATTCCATTAAAACTCGAGTGTGGGTGCTCTCGGATGCGGGTAGGTAGTGTTGGGCTGCTAGAGGCTGCCGCCGTCCTCCGTTTTGCTGATGTCGCTGTGTTCGCCTTGTGGTTTCGGCCTGGACTGGAGTGATGCTAGACGACCAAATAGAAATACACTACTTACGTGTGAAGTTACACTGTGATGGGAGGCTATGAAAACCTAAACACTATGGGTTATGCTGAATGGTCTGGCTCGAAGAAGAGAATAGCTGTTTTGTAAGCTCGTTTGGCAAAAGAGAAAGAGAAGAGAGAGAGAGACCGGACGGAGAGAGGAGTGGCAATACTCCAGCTTTTATGGATGACTACCTAGACCGGCACGGAGTACCACGAGAGATGGGTAGAGAGCGACAAAGCTTGCGACAATTAGCTCCGAGGAGGGAGATGAAAAAAAAAAGTATACATCTATACAGATCATTACCTGGACTATGGCGTAGTACACACAGTAGATCAGCCCCTCCTACTGCGTCTAGCCTTCTAGGCTGACCAAAAGACTTGCAGGTGGGGGTTCATGGGTCCTGGTGGCCGAGAGACGGACTACGGCGATGGCACCGCTCCAGCAGCTCAGCAAACATGCCAGGGCAATTCACGCATATGGGGACCATGGGGGCACACCGGCCCCTTGCAACTTTAGGCATGGTAGGTATAGAAAACGTCTCTGCTCATTGGCTAGCGACTATTTGCCCGAGCTAATGGAACTGGTGACGTTAGTGCAATTAGTCGCTTGTATCCAAAAACGGTTGCAAATCGAAAAACTCACTATGCTGATTGGTTGAGACGGACCGGGATCCTTCATAAACATCTCCCTGCTTCCATCTCTTTCAGAGCCTGCAGAGATGGGAGAGTCGTACCACTACCCGCTTGCCACGATGCTAGAAAATAGCGCGCTGATCATACTTTTTGCCCAGATGCAGTGAGGTTGTAATTGGTATGCCACGCACGATTCAGATTTCCCGTCCAATCACCATGGTTTCCAACCCTGTACATAGACGGCGTAAGTGTGTGCTTGTTTATAAGTTAACTGTCAAGTGTGAAATACGATCAAATATGTTTGTCAACAAAAGAGCTACCTAGGCTCTACCGGCAATGATCTACGCTGGGTATTTCCTAGTAGTAGTGCGAGAAAGGGAGCATACTTCCTGTGCCAAATAACCCCCCTCTCGATGCATGTGAAGCGACGCTACCTACTAGTACTTAGTCCAATCTGCTTCTCAATAACCCCTCCCTGGGCAATGGCTCTAATGGCCTATGAAGTAATTATCCGATGCTCATATAACCACCCCTCAATAACCCTTTCAAACACGTCGCTTTCGTGTAATAATTCTGACATGTACGGGGTTCTCAGGGTACGAGAAATATAATACAATTTGTGTAGAGCACTGCTGTGGGTAATTACACTTTCGCGGGGGCGGATAGCTCAGGTAATACAGCAATTCCTGTACGCCAGCCCTGCAGTCTTGAGGCCAAAGACATATGGTTCCGCGAAACGAGATCATTTTCGACGCCTATAATACTGGCGAGATAATGCGAACTGGCCACGATTGGCCAATTCGTCTTTTGTAATGTTTTTTGGCAATAGTTTGAAGAATTCTGCCGTCATCGGAGTCGGATTCTGGCTTGCGGTTATTATTGCGCTAGAGGGTATGTCGCCAGCAGATCCCTGTCAATCTTATACAGAACGTACTAAGTAAAAGGCTAGGCTGGTATATACAGGCGCACACCCCGCACGCGTGCGTCTTGGCGCTCTCCAGCAGCAAGCCTGGCGAGACAGGGATCTCCGGTCGTCGTCATTTTACTCAATAGCATCGCCGAGGCTGCGAAGCGCATCCAATCAGCTCGAAGGTGATTCTCAGAGTCCGATGTCGCCTCGTCAAGAAAAGTAAAACTCAGAACGCCAAGCGTTCCAGTTGTCGTCGACCTTGCATTACGTTAAACAGCGAGTTTCGGGGTTGACGGCTGAACTGTCTCTGAATTGTGATGACATGCGTTGACGGCGTGGGGTTTCATTAAAGGGATGCATTCAGGACCAATATCAAAAAATGCGCTGCCAAGCTAGGGGTTGTACATACTGCCTAAGGAGGGGGATGCAGGCGTAGTATGTATCACCTAGTTAGTTGTTTGACGGCCAAGGCGACCAATTTGTACGCCCGCAACTACCGGTTTTTTTGTGTACTACTACCCGTTGGTTTTGGCCAAACGGAATAAATACTACCTGGACGATGCGCTCTTTCACCACTGTGAGCATTGGACCATCAGCAGCTTCCGAAGCATTTTTACCATCGTCGACTCACTATCCGCTGACTATAAGCTGTTTTGCTTAGAGGTGGTTCTCGCCCCCATTTACGGTGAGTTAATGCTGCAGCTTCGGCGGCTTCCGCTGCAAGGCAATATGCGTTGAACGAAATAAGGCGGCAGCGATGCATGGACAGGGGCTTCTGCATATGTTTGGTGGCCTCGTGACTTTCTGCATGGCTGTACAGTACAGTACACACAACTCAGGTTGTAAGAATACCCGTCAGTTGTCGTCGAAGAGTGGGATATGCGTAGGTGTGACAACTAATAGCACAATTGCCCCGGTTAAAAAATGACGGTGTGTGAAGGTATTCCGTCACTTGGCAAGTTTAATTCTATCCCCAGCCCAATGAGGCGAGCGAGTGCTCAGCCCAAGGCTGTTGTGTTGCCTCCCCCGACCTGTGGCTGTTTGACGGCAGCATCCAGACGACAGAGAAGTACTACATGTAGTCAAGGAACATGAGTAACCGGCCGGGAGGAGCAAACTAAACTAGATACCTAGATCTGTTCACAACGTGCATGTGGCACTCAAGATCGTGGGTTTGCCAAGCCCTCGCTAGACGGACTAACAAGCACCAGGGTCCGAAAATATTTAGTCTAGCTACACTACACAACGTTACAAGACTCCGGACCCAGACAACAAGCAACGAGGGTTTCAAGTACACTAGGTAAATAGAGGCACGGATGGGACTAAGACCTGATGCGTCACGTTGCAGCACTCCCATCAACGTGAACGGAAGGTATATTGACAGCTGAGCTGTAGTTAAGCCTGTGCTTGACCTAATACGACAAATATAATAGTGGGGATTAGGATGATTTGAGAATGAAGGGGTCCTTTCCGTAGGTATTGCTGCCAACCGGGCTTTGAAGGGATCGTCATGTGATGGATGGGAATTAGGAGTAGCATACGCATACGAAGCTGGTAGGGAGTATGTCTGCTGCTCGGAAGAGGGGTAGGCGGAACGTCGCGAAACCGGTATTGTCGGTGAAATTCAATCGCTGGTGGGCTGCGGGGGACAGTGGAAAGGAAGGCGGAGCGGAGTGTTACCTATTCCAACAGCTGGGAAAGCTAAGGTTAGAGCATTCCTGGATACTGGTACGAGTCACCGGCCAATGATCTGAAGGAGCGCACTACGATGAATATTCGGTTCCGAAAACTCCCGACCCCAGAGTGCACATAAAGGTAAGAGCAGAGCCTCTAGGGAAACTAGGGCCGAGAACGGGGTCCCATTATGCCAATGCCACCTAAGCCGTTAGCTAACTCCGGAGCGCCTAACGCTACAGTGCTGTCATGATTTTACCTTCCGGGGTATTTTCATTACCTCACGAAAATTAGGTCAGATGCACGACGGCTAATTTCCTCTCAAAGCTCTGCCAGAGGACTTTCTTTTGTCGTATGTGACGGCAATAACAAACCGGCTGTGCAGTACGTGTCAAACGTGGGATGTAATAGCGACGGGAACAGATTATGACTGCCTCGCCATCCGCATACGATCATAGACCGGATCGGGTCGGCTCCGATCCGACGACTCGAGTCATGGTACAGTATACATTCCGAGCCTGCTCCGTGAGTCCTGCAACCCAGGTGACTTGCCTGCAAGCCGTGTACAAACATTTAAAGGATTCTCCGTCATTTCCCGCGTTGTCTTGCCGTGATCATACCTAACTTGAGGCTTCCTTGGGGTCTTTATGTTAGGAACCGGAGGCTCCCGCTCAAGGCCATTCCCACGTGCTGGTACGGTACTACTTACTGCATCTGAACACGATCACATGGGCAAATGGAAAATACACCCCTGCAGCCTTACGGCAATCTAATGCCCTATTACCTAATAAAGTAATTGTGGTTCACGATGTAGAGGCCAAATTCTCGGTTCTGGGGCCGAGAGTGTACTAAGTGTCAACCTCCAAAAAACACGAAACCTCATACTATAAATCATGGAAAGCCTTCTTGTTATCGAATTTGAGACTTCTATCAGGGGATTTTCATTGAAACGAAAGTGATATTCTATTATACTGAAATAGCACTCACAATGGAATTATTAAAGACTGATTGATATGGGCTACAATCGATAAGATCGATAAGATGCTTAGTCACCCGCTTGCCCCGCCAACATTAACGACGATGATTCCAGGCCGAACAACCTTTCAAAATAATTCTCAAACATGACATGGATGTATCATTTTAGACTCTAGAATCGCAGGGACATGAATTTCGAGCCTTTAAGAGAAGCCTCAATTCTCTCATACACAGATCGTCCGCGACAATGTTCGCCCTACTCCCGGACCTCTCACCACGTGACGTAAGTAAACAAAAGTTTCAAGAGAAGAGAACGATAACAAAGCAAGCTGACCAAATACAACGCCCCGGCTGTATAGTCACATTCACTATGGTACACCTCATCCCGTAATCCACTACAGTCAAGCACCGGCGCCCACGACGCGCAACATAACGGCCAGCACCATGAGCACGGCCATCTCCACCCGCACGGGGCTAACAGCGACCGTCGGCGCGGGACGCAGCTGATCGAGCGCTCGCCGCTGGCCCGCCTGCGCGCCGACGAGCAGAACCTCGAGCGCCGCCGGCAGAACGTGACGAACTTCGGCAGCGCGTGGCTGAAGCCCCCCGGCCTGCCCAAGACGCTGCACCAGCTGCGCGAGGAGCAGCGCGAGGCTGAGGAGCACCACGAGGCCATGCGGCGCGAGCAGCTGGCGCAGGAACTTGCTGATGCGGAGGCCGAGGCGGCGGCGGGTAACGCGGCCGGCGCTGGTGATGTCACTGGTGGAGGCGACCCGGACGCGATGGTGGATGCGCCGCCTGGTGGTGGTGGTGGCGGCGACGATGGCATGGACGATGTCCAGCTGGACGGGGCGCGCGATCTCGACGATGATATCCCGGAGGCTGACGCCGCTGATTTCGGGTTCAGCGGTAGTGATGATGAGAATGACGACGACGACGATGATGATGATGAGGACGACAATGACGATGAAGATGCGGAGGAGCGCGCTGTGCAGGCACAGCAGCAGCAGCTCATGGCACAGCGCATGCGGCAGGGCAACGATGCATTCCGCGAGGATATGGCGCGCGGCCGTGATAGTGCGGCCTTCTACGGAGTAGATGACGAGGTCGATGAAGAAGACCAGTCGCATATGATCGAGGAGGACGATGGCGTCGGACATGGAGACATGGATGATATGGGTATGGACGCGGACTTGGACGACGACATTCCCGAGGCCGAGAGTATGGGTGGATACGAGCACACCGATACGGAGGCGGAGCTAAGTAGCATCATCGACGACGATGAGGGCAACAATTCTCACGTCGGCTTCGCGGCATCACAGCAACCGAACCGCTTCCGGCACAGCCTCGCACGCAGCGACGCCACGCGCAATAGTATAGCGATTAGTGACATCCTGTCTCGTGATGGGAGCAGTGTTCTGGGCAGTAGCCCGGCAGTATCGCGGCGGAGGTCAGGGGTCTCGCGTCGAGGAAGGGGTTGAACATTGCATGATCTCAATCTTAATCGTTGCTAGTCACTTTGCGTTACCTATCAAGATACCCCTTTCTTACCCCATTCATTCCTAGAAACAAATGATGGATGCTCTTCTTATTCTTCCTGCTACCTGTAGTGTATGATATGAAGACATGATTATGATACATTAATTATCGAACTATTGTGTAAACATGAGAATAGAGTCGTTGGCAGTGTGCTAGCGTATTCCCTTGGCAGATATGTGCTTTGCTCCCGGAGCTGTATTCTTGCCCGGGTTCACGATGCGTAAGGCAGCTGAGTCGCTCATTTGCTTCGCTACCGGGTAAAGAGGTGTATTAAATTCAAAATTCATGCTCCAACGCCTGGTGTCCTATGCATTTTACGTCTTAGTCGTCTTATAAGTCTATGACGTTCATCTCTCCCCCATGAAGAACGAATCTCGTCGACATAATGAACACCCAGTCAGAGGCTCTGGGAAAGCGTTGTGAACTATTAGGTTGCGGGTGTGTAGATAAGATCGGGTGATTTAGAATAGCCAGACGTAACAAAAGATGAATATGACGGCGGCGAAAAAGCCAAGCCACACTTTCCAGCCCACGCCCGTCCGCTCGGCCATGACGAGCATACGGTTCATGGTGCCGCGTAGCCGTAGCCTTGTTGAGTCAAATGTATCATTCATCTTCTCTGCTAGTGCTGTGGAGTCGCGAATCTCGTCGCCGATGGCTACTGTCATCTATTCATATTTCATGTCAGCTAAGATTTCTTCTCAGTTGTTGCTGCGTACGCTGGCTGTAGGCGTATTCGTCTTTGCGCATCTAGTTCTCCGCCTCGAGCATAGCGTGGAGCGAGATGCATAATGAAAGGGTAGGAACCTACCTCCTTTAGAATCTTGACTTTTCCTAATATCCCTTCGACCTGTTGGTCATTCTGGCTCTCGAGTTCGCTGAGCACGGCATCGCTGTATTGGCCCCTGTGTCACCAAACTAGTCGTTAGCGCATAATTCTTCTCGTCTCATCTCTTTCGTGGCTTTTCTTTTCCTCTCAATCCTCAGATCCCATCCATCTAGGAGCGCTTCTCCTAAGACCCCGCAACGGGCCCGCAAAACGTACCTCGAATTCGGTGTCGCTGGCCTGTATCCCCTGCTCTCTACGCCGAGATGTTGCGAACTGCTGCTCCCGCCATTGTATCCGTAGCCGCCCAGCGCCGGACTAGGGCTGCCGCTGACCTGTCGCCTAGTCGAGTCGGCTCCGCTGTATCCCTCGAAGAGCGCGCTGCGCGAGTCCCGCTGATGGAGCGTCGAGTGGCTAAATCTATTGTGAAGTATTAGCGTTTGCGACGCTGGTCGGGATATAGTAAAGGGGAGGTAAAACAACGCGCTGGGTGAGGGTTCGGTCGCATGCATGTTCGATGGAAGCGCGAGGTGCGCTGTGTAGATGCGACACGCGCTCTGCTAATGCGCCTGCATCGAGGCGTGCCCCTTTCCCCTTTCGCGGTATGTTTGGCGCCGTGGAATGATAGCTTATGACATCACAAGCTGAACAAGTTTTTGAAAAAAACTGCGTAGGTTGGAAATCATACATACCTTGAAGCCATACTGGGGTTGACCAAAAGCTGGGATCTTGGCCACGCGATGTCAGACAAGACACCTTTTAAATATAAGAAACCAGATTTTCCCGACTGCCCATTGATGGCTTTCTTTTACGTTTAGACTCGGCACACGTAGCAGCTAAAGTGGCCTAATGTGCTGGGGTATGAACGCCGGTCTGGCAACGGGTGGGGCCAGTTGATGTACAACAGTACTTTATGTAGGTATCCAGGTACATCTACAGCAAGATCGTGTTATTGTGCTGATGGTTTGGTATTGGAGGAAGACACCCAAACATCACAGATGTTAAAAGATATTTAGCTATAGTTTGAGCTGTTAGCAAACGCCAACTTCTAAAGTTTATTCCACAAGGGTACTTGGTAATGTTCTATGTAACTGTAAAACCAAATACGATCTTTACTGTTACATCAATCTGATGCTCTATTGGACAATTCTAACTTGTACAGTATCTTCTAGTTCTTTATTGCTACGGCCGAGTCTAGCTATGCACTGAGCGCTATTACAATTTGTTGAGGGTGCTAACCAGTATTACTAGGAATTAACCAGGATGGATAGAAGTAGGGGAGAGCACGCGTTTGTTCTTTATGAGCATCTCTTGCTTGTACTTAGCTAGCGCAGCAATCGTTAATGTTCAGTTTATGCTAGACTGGAGGGCAGGTAGAGTGGTCTGAGTTTGTGTCAGCAACAACAAGGGCATTGATGGGCAACCAAAAGGTCCATAATGGCTAAGTTTGGCGCGTGAGCATCGTCTCTGGGAAAAACTCAAAGTTCACCTAAGTTCAGTTCGTTGACAGTTTGCCGATGGAATGAATGCACATTACGCTAGTGCATCCTGTACCGCGATGATCCGAAATTGAGAGACTTAAGAAATTATGAAATGCATGCACGGTGTAGGATCTAGGAGCAAACCAATTCACTGGAATGATGTATATTCAGCAGCGCAACCAATGGCTCTAGAGGCCATGTAGCACAGGTTCGTGAAGAGTCGGACGCATGCTGATCCAAGCCGGCGACAAATTATTTTGATTGCCGCATATGCATAACCGTCCAGAAGCACGCCTTTTCCATCCTGTATTTTTGCGACTGAAGAAACAAGTGTTGCTGTGATGCAAGTTGGTATCAAGTGCACAAGAGTGTAGACACGTTCAGCTCCGTAGGAGGATGTGTAAACTTGGCAGCTTTAGTCCTCATCCATCTTGTCTCCATCTGCCTCACCCTCAGGCTGGAAATCGTCCTCGTCGTCGTCCTCGTCATCATCGTCGGCAGGGTTCTCTTCGGCAGCCTTGGCCCAATCGATAACGCGACCACGAGTGCGGCGGCCACCATCAACAATGTTGTTGAGGTCAATCTCGTCCATGTTGTCATCCTCATCGGCTGCGATTCAGATGCGTGTCAGTTTAGAGTCGAGCTGGAACACTTTAGTTCTACTGGATGCTTACCATCATCGCCAGCCTAGGGAATCGCATGTTAGCCCGGTTATGTGTTGTAGCGCCATTGTAAGGTCTGGTCAAGCTTACCTCCTCCTCTCCACTATCCTCGTCTTCATCTTCATCCATGGACTGGTCAATGGGCTCTTCGGTTGCGACAGCCTTGCCCTTGCCCTTCACATCCACGGTCTCATCGGTGACCTTGGCGGGGTCCTGGGGGTTGGTGACGTTGTTTGTGGAAGCCATTGTGACTTGATTCAAGGATGGGTTCTTGTAGGTGAAGGTTAATGTGAAGAGAATGTGGGAAATTAGAGTTGAGAGGGTGCGCGGGGGGATGTCGCAAGTTGTTATGGTTTTAAGAGAAGTAAAGGTGAACCAGGGAAGGCGAGTGTTTATTAGGTACTTCAGCTGCCGGCCAACCAATTCACAGCGCTAGGTTATCCACCAAGCACAGTTCTGCCAGTACACCTCCGTCACCGCCTGGTTATCGATAAGGATCAGGTGCTAAAATGAGTGCATGTGGGTACTGTACCTACCTGGCTGTAGGCTTCCAGTAGGAACAGTTACCTCATACCTAAGCTCCGGGGGAAGAGGCAGGCAGGCACGGCCACCTAGCATAGATGGTATAGGCTCCCATAGGCAGGTAGGATATGAGGAAGGGGCGATGTTGGGCCAACATCTGCCTTAGCCGGTAAATCTAGGTCTCTATCATTCCCGAGATCTGGGGCACGGTAGGCAAGCAATCGAAAGTAATAAATCACTAAAAATATGTTCTGAAAAGAGGTGAAAATATAGAAGAGGACAAGTACTTGTCGGTTTGTTGAATAAATATCAGAAATCTATTATTTCTTGTCGTCACCTCCACCTAGAACACTCATCATGAGAACGAGTGCTATCACCCACCAGTACCTATTGAAGGTTAGCAAGCTATTATGCGGTACGAAAAATATGAGTGTAGAAGAAAGTTCTTTCTCATTGGGCTGGGGTATCATACTTCTGAAGCATCGACTTCTCCTCTGGAACAACCTGTTTTCCCTCAGGAGACAGTACGATGGGCTTATTTAGATCGGGTTGCTTTCCAGCCGTAGTCACAATAACCATAGCCTGGGGTCCAAAATCTCTCGTCTGTCCCGCATCTATCCTCACGCCACGGATTGCGGCGCTGATCGGTGTCCCGGAGTGATCTACTGACAGGATGAGGGTAGGCGAATAACCCTTGCCGAAGTTCTCTACAGACGCAACCGACGTAGAGGAGGTCCAGTGCTTGGTTACAGGGTCGTAGACACCGACGCGTACGAGCTCCGTCTCGTCGGGTAACTCGGGCGCTTCATATGTGATAATTTGGGCCTTAGAGGGCGCGAGTATATCGTATTGGAGCTCAGCGAGAGGGATGGGTGCCACCGGTGACGCCGCTACCGCCTGAATGTAGATTGTAGACGTTTTTTCGCTAGCACTGGCTAGGCTTGCTAATGCGAAGCCGGACAATAATGTTGCTGGCTTCATGGTGAAGGGAAGCGATTTATGAGTTTAGAGAAAGGCAGTCTGCTGGTTAACCTGGTGGATAAGATTACATATGGTTACGGTACGGCACGTGGTAATGAGGAAAGGAGTGGGACAGCTGTGCGAATAGACGACCAGTGGATTCGTACAGTGCACAATAAGGGGTAACAGCCGCTACCACTTGATCGGCAAAGCAAAATACCCAACTTAGTGACTTATTGAGTCGAATAAATACGTTGTACAGCTGTATTCTATGTATCAACAACATTCAACTGCATAACTCGTGAAATTATAGATTCGGTGAGCTACGTAGCAGAATTAGAGCATCAGCCATAAATCTTAAACACGATTTCAGTAGCAGCATGACCTGTCAACCTCGTGACTTCGATTTACTCGGATCTAATAGGTACTGGACGCCGCCGCCTGAAGATTGATATTCTGCCACCCAAGGACCAGACCCCAACCCTACCGAACTCCGAACCCCTTTTCCCCACCATTTATGCCATCGGGTTTTCTTTATTGAGCCCTTTCGCTTGCCTTCTAGTCATCGATTTCGTCGGTCTCCTCATCTTCCACGGGACTGGGCTCCGCCTCTTGGATAACATATCCATCGCAACGGTCAACCAGTCCCTTATAATAAGCTTCTAGGACTTCTGGGATGGGCACGATCCTCCAGTCTACCCGATAGAGAAACTCCAATTCCAGGAGTTTTAGTTCCGCCACCTTGACACCACCAACGCGCGCGTAGAATGAATTGTTCCAGAACGAATCGGAAAGGCCCTTCCCAGCTACGGTAGCCGCAGTTATTAAGAATCGATGGACAGTTAAGGTATTGATGGTGAAATCAGGGTATAACGCGCACAGTCGGTCGATATAGTATACCATGGAGAGTAAGAGTGGCGGAGTTAGGGTGGCATGTTTCGCTAGTCGCTGTAAATAGTCCAAGACAGAGATGCCTGGTGCCGTTCTGGAGGAGAAAGAGGGGTGAGATGTCTTGGCTAGTAATGACGAACAGGTTTGATATATCTTACCGAGAATGAAACCTGGTGAGATTGCCACTCTTCATCGCTAAAGAGTCGTTCGTTTCGATCAGTTCCCCTATCATGTTGGCGATAAGGATGACCATATCTTCAACTTCGCATAACTCGTAGCGCAATGGTAATACTTTGGGGGGGCTTGTATTGGGGCGCGCTCGTTTTGGAGAGCTGGATTGGCTAGCCTCGACGGCTGATATAATGCTATGGTCTTCAGAGCTGCGCCTTTTTGATGGCGAGAGTGGATTCTTTGACTGCTTGTCCGACTGAGCAATTTCGGGGGTCCGTTGAACGGGCGTTTCCACTGCCTTGGACGGCGGGAGGGGCTGTGCTGCTACTTTCTCGGCTGTGGAAGTTGAAGTAGGCTTGCGCGGAGCAGGCGCATCGGCGGCTCGTAGAGGAACCGTTGGGTCGAAGGGTTCCATAGGCGAGTACTGCGTAGCTGCATCCACACCGGCATATTGCCTCGGCTGGGGCTGCGATGGCGACTTGTGGGAGGGAGGCGGAGGAGGCGAAGGCGAGGAGGGAAGAGCTGAGTGTTTAGAATGCCGACGGCGCAAGGAGGCCGTTATCTTGGGGGACTGGTGCGGAGAGCGGATCGATGGCGACGGCGGGAGTGGTGCATAGCGGAAGTCTCGCGGGGATGCAGAAGCGCTCGTTGGTCGTGGCGCTACGGGAGACGAGGTCAACATGGTCCCCTCAGCATCGTGGTCATGTCTCGGGTTGGGCGCGCGCGCAGAGCAGAGCAGACAAGTTGTGACAGTTGCGCCGGTTCGTGGTTCGTGGCTCGTGGCCCGTGACGGAAGCTGGACGACTTTGGCGGGGTTCAGAATGATAATGGCAAGGTCAAGGTCGCAGCCGCACCACCAGGTCGATCTCTGCCGATATGCAACAATAGCGCATGACCTCTGCACCTCTAGACTAGGAACGACACGTCTCGGTCAAGTAGGCTGCATTTGAGTACTTCGGGGACTGATAATACCTATGTGTTGGAGTTTTAATAGGAGGGCAAGTTCGCCGGCTAGGTGATGCCGAGTGGGCCAATCTACTATCTTGGTATCTAGGCGGAGTGACTTAGGCTACCTACATGTAGTAGGTACGGTAATGCGCATATGTATCTGTAAGTGCTAACTACCTAGGTATGTACCTACCTACCGGACTGTATATACTTCAGCAATTTAGGTAGCAATACATGCCTACCTACTCAGCCAGAGGCGTACAATTTTTTTTTTCTGGGTCGTTCTCATAATGAAACACAATTCGTTCCGCAAACCCAAATAACATAGATTGTCAGAACGTGACCCAGTAAGTAGCTTAAAATTTTCAATTAGCAAACATGCTGAACTCATCTCAAGTCCCCGAGCTCGGATAGATATCTACAGTAGGTAGGTAGGGATTAAATGTGGGCAATGATATATCATGTGTGTAGATAGTCCAACATCTACAATAGGTTTCTATTCTACTGATCGACATGGATCTTTTTAAATAGAATCATAACGGTGCATTTGTACTACCTTGGTACCTATTTAAATATGTAATACTAACAAGTGCCGAAACTACTGACAAGCCAAAGGGCAATATTTACTTAGATTCTATGCTTCCTTTATTAAGTACACTTCAAATGATTGGATATCTAGACTATGTTTTCAAATCATGATTGTCTATAATGGTAAATATCAATGACGATGTGCAAACCGGAGCCAGCTCCATGCTATCTTACCTAAGCCGGACTCCAACCGGAGCATACGTGCTCTTTGATAGGATTAAGTACTTCCAGCCAATTGGCGTAAATAGTGCACGAGCCAGCTTCTATGTATCATATTAGTCTAAAAGTTGTAAGAGGTAACTACGTCTAATTTATGTACATATACTCATTACCTAAGATAGGTACTTGATCCACCCAGGGGTGCTTTCGCATTTGCGCAACAACACCGACCAGGAATTGCCATTCCCAGGTATACTTTCGCCATCAACCTACCTCGCAAACAACACTGCCCAGGAGCAAGAATTGCCTAATGTGCAGTTGGCATCTTTTGCATATTTAGGTACTAGCTCGTAATTGACCAAGATGGACCTCGACCCGCAGGCGATCATAGCTCAGCTCCATGGGAGTCCCGCAGACCGTACCGCCGCGCTCCGGGCGCTCAAGAACGATGTCATCGGCGATGTTCAGAAAAAGACGCTATGGGTTCAACACGGGTTGATCCCGCACATTGTGATGCTCCTGGCCCCCGATGCCCCCGACCGGGGTGTAAATAGGAAAGGCACGCGACAATCCTTCGCACCCCCCGAGCTCTTCACCGATGAGGAGACGGCTCAACTACAAGCTCTACAACTACTCGCAACCTTTGCGAACGGTACGCCACCCGGTCTCCTCCTACGCTAACCGGCATGTCTCAGAGCTGATGATTATCCTATCTATAGCCGGTCCCGCGTTCCTCTCACCCCTTTTTGCCTCGCGTGCGTTGTCCGCCGTCCTGGATGAGACCTGTCTCCGAAACGAGCACCCCGAAATCGTCCTTGCCGCACTTAACGTAATAAAAGACCTTACAGTAGCTACTACATCTGCCTCGGAGTCCTCGCCTATAAATCTTCAGTCTTTAGCAGATATTATATTCACCGATAACTACTTGGGGAGTCTTCGTCAGATCTTAGTCCCACAGACGTCGAGCCGCGACGGCGAAACTCAAATAACGATTGTCGCATACCTTATTAGGACTCTCTGTCGCGATGAACAGCACCGGACTGTCCTAGTTGATTCCGGGATTTTAGACGCCCTTGCCACGAGGGTAGCCGCTTTCGCCGTCGCTGAGGGATATGTGCTTCAGAAGGCGGAAGTGCGTGCCCGGATAGAAAGACTTGGAGAATATATGCCAGAGCCCCCTATTTCTAGCGGGAGTTTAGATGAGGTGTTAGGTGCGATCGCTGCGATTATTACCGATTCAGCCTACCGTGTCTGCAAACTTGTATATTCACCATCAATTCTCGCCATCTTTCCTAATTTGCATAATGACGAGAGCCTGTATGATAAAACCCCGCCCGAGTTCATTGCACTACCAGGGCGGATGCCAACAAGACCTAAAGAGCCCGAGATCATGGACTTGCTGCTCCCTGCAACGCCATCTTATCCCCGTGTCTACGGGAATAGTGGAGGATTCTCGTCATTCAGCGCCCAATCCCCTAAAGACAACCCTAGCACTAACGGCCGGCCGTCCTCAAAACTTCAAACAAGTTTAGTATCATGGACACCCCCGGAGGAGAATGCTATGCGCAACGCCGACACGGATGCTGCAGACATGGAAACTCCATTAGTTCCGTGGCTTATCCATCTGGTACGCACTCGTAATGGAAGCGAAATGCTAACGGCCGCTTCAGTGCTCACCTCGCTTTTCAAGACTGGGTTTGCATACAAAGCTAGAGAAGCGAGCATGGGGTTATTGGTGGTCCCAATTCTATTAGGGCTACTCGAAGACGCCGAAACAAAGATGAAAGAATCGGGGAATAAGTGGACGAACCGTGGCTCAAGGGTGACACTAAGTATCATTGAGGAGACTCCGGCTATCCTCGCTCGCCTCATTACGGACAGTGAGTGTATGCAGAAAGCCGCATTCGAATGTGGTGCTGTTAAGACGATATGTAAGCTGCTGAAGAGCAGCTATGATACACCCTTGTCTGATGCCAAGTCTCGCCCTTGGTCACCGTCTGGTGACGGCGTCGATGCTGGGGGTAGTCTCGCATCTGAGTGTCAGTTAGGTGACGAAGGCCAACATCCCCAGCTCATTCACCGCAGAAGGGTCAGAGAAACCGCGCTGAGGGCGCTTGGCGCACTGGCGACTTTTAAAGAAGATTTTCGTAAAGCGATTGTAGACCAGGAAGTGGTGAGCTACATAATTGACTCTCTACACCAGTTTCCCGGTAATTCAAAGCAGGCAAAAGACCAAGATGCACCGCCGCACACCAGCTCCAGAAGCAAAACGCCACAACCTGAACAGAACCCCGTGTCTGTTATTGTTGAAGCATGCTATGCTATTCGAATGCTATCTCGGTCAGTCAATACGCTGCGCACTGCCCTGGTTGATCAATCCGCGTCGGAACCTTTATTCCAGTTGCTTCAACATCCCGACGTCGAAGTTCAGATCGCTGCCACCTCATGCATGTGCAACCTCGTAACAGATTTTAGCCCGATGAGAGACGTGAGTAATACCTAAGATATGCTGTCAAGTATTGTACCAACAACTAACTTTCTAGTCCCTAATTCGTGCTGGCATCCTGAAAGTCTTATGCGAACACGCACATTCTCATAATTCAACGTTGAGATTAAATGCGCTATGGGCTCTGAAACATCTTGTCGATTCTGCCAACATAGACTACAAAAAGAGATGTGTAGAAGAGCTTGGGACGGGTTGGCTAATTCGGCTCATTCGCGACGACACAGAAAACAAGGCAGTCTCTCTGACGAGCGCCCGCTCTGGACAACTGTCGTCCTCAACCACTCCGGATATTATGGATGAAGATGTAGATATGAGTTTCGCAGACGAGCAGAATCGTTCGTATCTTGCAAACTCCCTCTATCGAGGTACCCCTGTACCCAAATCAAACATCCGGATCCTCCAATTGGCGGAATCACGCCTAGAGGATCTCAAGGAAAAGGAACAGAACCCTCTTCGTAAAGCTAGGCAAGACGATCTAGCTATACAAGAACAAGGCCTGAGTTTTATCAGGAATCTGATTGGCGGTGCACATTCAAGTAATGCCCGCGAGTCTGCCAAAGACACAACGGAGATGATCGACTATCTTCTAAATACCCTCGGCCAGGATCATTTATTCACGATCTTAGCCTCGAAATTAAAACCCAAGCCTCTACAACCATTCAGCCGACGAAGCACCAGTGTTAGCGAGAACCGAGTCCTCCCCCCTCAAGCTAAGATCATAGAAGCCGTCATATATATTTTAGTTCATATCGCCGCGAGTATACCTCAACATCGACAACTTGTTATTGCACAGACGGAGTTGCTCACGCTATTGGCTAAGTTATTTAACAGCCAGGATCGAGAGGTGCGAGTGGCGCTGTGTCACTTGATTAATAATCTGACTTGGCAAGATGATACGAACGACGCAACTGCTTGTTCACAACGGGCAACAAAGTTAAGGGATTTAGGGTTCCTTAAAAAATTGGAAACCCTAGGCCAGAGTGACGACGAATTAGACGTGCGTGAACGCGCTAAATCGGCACTATGGCAGATGAAACATGGTTATTAGCGAACCATTGTTGTTGGCGATGAGAGTTAATTAAACTAACGGTCATAGGTTGTATGATTATATAACGATATGGACACTTCAACAGCATTTGAAGGCTGTATTAGCATCAACAGTAAACGTAGCGGGAACGGAGCATAACTGGCGTCAGGCGTTGGAACAACTGTATGTACTTATGGGTCACACGTCACGCCGAGACGAATGCTTGTTGGTTTTCCCAGTTCACTTAGCCACAAGCACTTGAAATGTGCGTCAGCGGCTAGTCGATATCACATTCCCCAAGACACCATAACAACCTTGAGGCGTAGAGAGTATAAAAGACAGCCAACCCGCTAAGAAAAAATAGAGCATTTAATTCTAATTCTAATCTCATATCACCTCGTCTTCTTCTCGTCTCTCTTTCCCGCCGTGTTAGTCCTAGGCAACCCCACGCCCGCAAAGAAGAACAGCTTGCCGAGAAAGGGCGTAACAGTAGTGATGACAGCGGCGGCGGTCACGGCGTCCCAGCGCAGCGGGTTGAAGAACCGGGCCGGGCTCATGCTCTGCACGAGGCTGGCCGTGTAGAAGATATCGCTGATGGCCGAGGCGGCTAGGGTGTGGCGCCAGACGCGGACGTCGTGCCGGTGCGCGTCGGAGCGCAGCGTCACGAAATCGTGGAAGGCTAGCATTAGCCATGTGCCTGTCATCTGTGTGAGCAGCGGTGACAGGGCCGGCGAGTACGGGACCGTCGGCGTTGTTGCGCTGAGAAGCAACTGAGGGAAGAAGAAGGCTTGTACGGCGCCGACTGTGGCGAGTAGCGGCTCGATGGTGGTGAAGAGGAAGCGGTAGGCGGAGGGGATTGGTGATGTTGACATGGTGGGTTGATTGAGCAAGATCACGTGCTTGGGTAGGAAATCTAATTGGCTTCGTTGCTCTAACGCTATGATTGTGATGATTATAATTTGTTCTAATAAAGTGTGCCCTTTTTGGCTAATTTGTTTATACGTAGGTGTCGACGTGGTTAGCTAAAGAATACCGCTATCTACCCCCCTCTGCATTGATGTTCAAGGTGGTCTTAAACGCCACAGCTGACATTCTCATGGCACTGGTTCCACATCATTGTGGCTTCAGATACGTAGGTTAGGTAATTCCATTTACCTACCTACCTACATAATAGTATTCCGCGTTGTCCCTTAGGCATTATCAATCTATAAAAATACCACTACTTACAGATTCTAACGCCATCGAATTCTTCTACTTATAAACCACCCGCCGCTATAACAGGTAACTGGATGCCGCGAGAGACGATGCTTGCCGGCGCATCCGGGCTTCCTCTTCGTCAGTCCTAATCCAGCCCATCCATTCCCAAGTCAGACCAGTCGCAAAAACTTTGCATGGTAAGGTGACAGCTATAGTCGCCGATCACACCCTTATTCCAGCCCGTGCATGGTGGGGCACCACGTTGAGATGCAGTCGGTTATATAGCGCCTATAGCACGTATCACGCCAACTACCGACATGCCCGAGCACCGTCAGGATGTGAGGCTCTGAATGGATGTCGCTCCCCACCCGGACAGCGATGCTGCAACCTACCTACAGTGCTCGAGTGTTATATCCATGCGTGGAACGTGAGGTATGAATGTACAGCATGTAGGCATCCTCGCCACTGTAATGCTCTGACCGTCACATATTAGGTAACTGCATATGCATAATGTCATCGCGTAACATATACTACCTCTATGATGTCCCCATGTTACCGCATAGCCTGACGTCGTTACTGTACATATCTGCAATGGGCATATATATACAAATACATAGTAGTAGAGGAACAATCCATAGTAACCCTCCCTATTGAAATGAATTGATTGTTCCGACGATCGGGCCTCGCCAGGCCAGGGAGGGCATTATTGGTCGGACCAATGGCCAGGCCTGCTCTACGCTCGATACCTTAAATAATCGGGCGAGCGAGGATCCCAAAGCCATGCATATAATACAAGAGATACCCTGACTAACGCCTGATTCGATCGTCATGTGTCACGACATCGACGGCATTCCGCACGGAAGCCACCGGCATCTGCCGGCATACCAACCTTGGTCGTTTTTTTTTTATGCTTCTCGGTTCGACTCACTTCTAAGGTTAGGCTAGGTAGGTATGCTCTATTTTTCCACGCCAATAACGCTATCCGGTGCTGCCGGTCATCGAAAAAAGAAACTATTCCCAAGGCTCTCGGTGTCGCCCCTAGAAGATTCGGCCGACAGGACCATGCCTTAACCCGACGTCTTCTTCCCCGCAGTCTTCCTCGCTGTGACTGATATTCCACGTGTGTTATACACCATACGTGATCTAGGCTACAGTAATGTAGATGACTATCCACTGAACTTCGCATGGTACTGATCTTCATAGTGTATAGAATTATATGTCCTAATCAACTAATTACTATCTCTAGTAATCAATTGATTCTATGTAGGATGTTGAAACAATCAATCAACATAAAGAATAGCAGACTAGAAGTTTCTGGATCCTTGTTAAGCATGATTTAGCGGTAGTCGCTCGATCAGCACCCACGGAAAGGATGGCTCGCCACTAAGATGGCATGCAGCAAGCAGCCTGGACCACTCGCGTCCCGGCTTCACGTCGACACCTGACCCCGTGGTTCTTCGACCCAGGCCGGGAATACAGAAGGTGACTGGCTGCCCCCGGTGCGGGAGGTGCGGTTTAGGCGTGATTTATCATCCTCGCGTTTGTCAGACATCAGTCGATCACCAGATTGGGCTGTTGTATGTTCTCCGGCCAGCTCGGACTTTGCAGCACACTAACCAGCTGTTCGCCCGGAGCTCTCCAACTCGCGAGATGATTCATTGCGAGCGTGGGATCGAGATCTGGCCCCCCCATGCTGGCCCCCCGGGTCCTCCTTAAGTATGGCTGGCAGATATAAAGATCGCCCCCCTCTGCCCTTCACTGGCCTCGTTCGTTTCAGCCATCTGTCGACTACATCAGCGCGCTAGGAAAAAAAAAGTCTCTGCCCTACAGCAGATATATTATAGGATTACGTCACTAGTCACAACAACAACCCGCTCATACCATTGCTCAACATGCCTGCTTTACTACTTCGTGGGAACGACGCCTTGAATATCAATCCGCCAGCGGGCAGTGAGGCACTCAGTGTGAATGGCAGTGATTGGCTGTGGGCAGTAACGGCCATCTACGTCGTCTCGTTCATCGCTTTCTTCGGTCTAAGCTTTGTAGCCCGGTCTGGCGAGAAGATCTTCCATTACATCTTCTCTATTGCCCTGCTTGTCGGTGCCATCGCCTACTTCGCCGAAGCTTCGGACCTCGGCTACGTGGTAGTCAGACAAGTCGACTCGAGCCCGAGACTGGCGTTGACCCGACAGATCTTCTGGCCCAAGTATGTGAACTGGGTCGTCAGCTTCCCCGCCGTCGCGACTGCCCTCGGTCTCCTTAGCGGCGTGCCGTGGGCTACGATCATCTATAACGTCTTCCTGTCGTGGACATGGTAAGTGACAAGCTTTTGGAAGCCTGATGTAGTGAGGAGCCAGAGAAGTACTAATCGAATTTAGGGTCATCGCGTACTTGATCACGGCATTCACAACTTCGACTTACAAGTGGGGCTTCTATGCCTTCGGCACCGTCTCATGGCTGCTGTTGGCCTTCAGCACGTTCAGCGCCGGCTCCTCAGCTAAGCGCCTAGGCGTAGCGAGCGACCACACCCTGCTCTCCGGCTGGGTCAACTTGCTCTGGCTCCTGTATCCCATTGCATTCGGTCTCACTGATGGCGGCAACCGCATCGGTGTCACCCCCGGCTTCATCTTCTTCGGCATTCTGGATGTGCTCTTGATTCCTGTACTGTCCTTTGCATTCATCTTCCTGGCTCGCAGATGGGACTACGGCCAGCTGAACCTAGGTAAGTAACTCTTGATACGGAGGTTGTCCGTTTGTAACTATGAAGGAATACTAATGTTCTGGGTAGCTTTCACCCGATACGGACGCGTTCATGACGCTGGCCAGTTCCCAGAGAAGACCACGACCGCAACCCCTGCCGCCACCCCCGCTGTGACCGCATAAGCGGTTCTCACTGGGGGCGCTAGTAGCGCAGTATTAATCACCACCTACTTCTCAGATGTCAAAACCCCTTGAGGAAAGGTACCCGTAGGCCACAAGGTCTCTAATCGTATTTCGCACTACCACCTAATAATTGTCGCGACCAAGTTGCGCACGACGTGGTTTTAGGCGTTATCACTCGTTTTTACGTAATCATGATGTCCATGAGCCGTCATTCACTCTTCTTGCTTATATACAGATACCCTCGTTTATTTATGTGGTGGAAGATACCCCCGATACGGTCGGTTAATGGCGCGGTGTTATAAGGCTTTGAGAAAACAAAAAGATATTAATAAAAATAATCTAGTTCAACGGATCTAAATATCTATCGTTCTCATGTGATTGATTAATCATAGTTGCCCATCGTCTATGCTTACAAATTGGTGAGTCCGCTAGTGTAATGATCCCTGACAGTAGAAGCGGTCTTACTGCATTGGTATGCTGTACCGTTTTCGCTGATTACGATGTTGTCGGTACGAACTCCTCATTCTCGATCTGTTCCTTGCTCGGGGACCATTTCTCCTGCAAAGCCTTGTCAAGCGACAGACTGTATACATCCTTAGGCCACCACTCGCCCCAGCTCGTGAGAAAAATCTGCTCAGGGTCATCGGGGAAGTCGTCGCGTGTAAATGCTTGGAGGAGACTCTTGGCGCCTTTACTCATTGTTAGCGCTTTAGAACAGTTTCTAAAATCCGCTGGAGATGATGCAATGCACCTACCCTCATCTGCCGATTTCGCATCAGGAAAATTGCTTGCGTCGAACTTGACATCCAAGTGCCTCCCGAGTCCCGTCCCTAGGATCAGTCCTGGCGACACTGCTAACACTCGCGCAGAGGCCCCGAGCCGGCGCCGCCACCAGTGGGCTGTTAGAAGCTGCGCGAACTTTGACGCGCCGTACACCGTGAAGCCATCTACCCCAGAGTCGGCTTTGAGATCAACGTCGAGTGTCTCTATATGCATAAATTAGTTCTCTAGCCCTTTGGACCGCGTAGAGCCAGTATGCAGTGAACTAACTGGGGTCTTTGTCCCGAATGTTGCGGATAACCCCGGACGACACCACCACGATCCGCGAGTGCGACTGGCGCAGCTTCTCTTCGAGAAGATGTGTGAGATAGTGCTGCGCTATAATTCCATATGTTAATCAGGACGATATCATCAATCAGGAGCTTCGATTTGGAAGACTCACAGAGGTGATTCACCACGAGCGCCTCACACCACTTAGACCCGTTCGGCCCGGGGCCGGTAGCGGCCTTGTTCATACCAGCATTGAGAAACAGGACATCTAGATTATCGTTTCCTAGCTTCTCCAGCGTCTGTTGCGCGAAGGACTTCACGCCTCGCAAGTTCGTCAATTCCAAGGGGAGGATGGAAACACTATGCGTTGCGGCGTCGTATTTCAGTCCGTCGTACGCCGCTTGCGTAGATCTTGGATCGCGGGCGCCAAGTATGAACTTGTAAGGCTGCGATTGCAGGAGAAGCTGTTTCACTGCTTCGAAACCCTGTGCAAGATAAGTGTGTGTAAGTGGCGAGGGGAGAGGGCATGTAAACTGACTAGCCCGGATGAGGCGCCAGTCGCAACGACTGTCTTAGCAATTGTAGCGGCCATGATGTCTAATGCGTAATGCGCATATTATGAAGAAATAGATAATCATAATGCGCGCCTCGCGTCATTCGGGGATCTTTTAATACAACTGCTCTTCACATTCTATGAGCTGTAGTCCATGGTATTTAGCCAACAGAAAAAGTCCGAGAAGTCCGGGCCGGTAAATCCGCCAACGCGTAACCTAAGGATCGGGTCTTGTTGCCTGCTCCCACAGTAAGGGGATCTAGTCCGAAATTTAGTCGCCAACTAAGTACATGATATTCTTTTGTCTTTCCTGTTGTCATATAATTAGCTCTCTGACGAAAGCGCATCGCTGAAATGCCGTCTTCTTGTTAACAACACGCGGGGTAGTGGGTGGGCAAGGGGCGGAGGCAGCCCCGGCATACGTACATGTTTGCCTGAATGACTTACCACGTAAAGGATGCGTGAGCTCAAAAACCTAAGCCCCAGTAGCGAACTTACAAACAGAATCGAAGTTCGCCTTAGACAGACTGGCAACTTCGATGGAGTTAGTTTACGGGGCCTCCAAGCTGTCCTAGTTCGAGACGTAGCAACCTGGCACCTGCACCACGGTAATTGTTTTGCTGAGAGACTGGCCAGACTTGAGGCTGACGGTAATCTTAGGACGATAAAATTTCCGTAGCTGCTCACTAATGTTAAATCTACTCTTGCTGAACTAGTAAATTCGAGCTGTGTTGATGGAGGTGCTATGGAGGTTGTAGAAAGGGGAGATTGAATATCGACTCCTAAGTACATCTTCAGAACATAGCTCAACAGTTAGCCACAATACGTGCCTTAGCACGCATCTATCGTTCTATATTTTGATGTTAATGCGTTCAGAGTGCCCTAGAACACGGCCATATTGTAAGTAATAGCATATGAAAATGCGTAGCTGTCCATCCGCAAGGGCGTGAAAGGGGGGGCTAGGGATCACAACGAGAGCCGCTTATCTACAACTATATTGCTAATATAGTTATGAATATACGGTTACTTAATAGCTAGCGCCCCATTGGTGAAGCAGGATTCTGACTTCGTAACCTTTAGAATATGAAGCGGCTTTCAGTGCGGTTTCATAACGGCCACCTTGCGCGTTGACATTGGCCCCGTTTTTGAGGAGCAACTCTGTGATTTCGAGGCTTTTAACGTATGAAGCGGCTTGTAGTGCATTGCCAAAATAACCACCTTGTATGTTAACGTCGGCGCCTTTCATGATAAGTAATTTTGCCATCTCGTAGCTTCCAACATACGACGCGATTTGTAATGCGTTGCCGAAATATCCACCTTGCATATTAACGTTGGCACCATTGGCAAGAAGCAACTTGGCAATTTTGAAGTTTTTGGCAAATAAAGCAGCTTGTAACGCGCCGCCATAAAATTCAATTCGCGCGTTAACGTCAGCGCCGTACTCGAGAAGTAATTTCGTAATGTCATAGTTCGTGACGGACAAGGCGGTGTGTAGTGCGTTATCATACCGTCCACTTTGCGCATTAACGTCAGCGCCGTTCTCGAGAAGTAATTCTGTAGCCTCGCAGTTTTCAGCGAGCAAAGAAGCCTGTAGTGCGTTGCCGTAGCTCCCACTTTGCACATTGACGTCGGCACCTTCTTCAAGTTCAAGTACAAGCTTGAGTAAGTTTCGATAGCCACACCATGCAAATATAGAAACAAGCGTTGCGTCATTATTCGGCCCCATGCATTGGGACATGTGAGTGCCGGAATCACCAAATGACTTCCGCCATCGGGCCCATTCATCTGATGCTCTCAGCCACCGTGCAATAGGTCCCTCGTGCCTGGAGCGTATCCCGGAGCCCTTTGATAGTACCTCATCGGCGTGGCCGAGTACGTACATCGTTGCGTATTGCAAAAATTGATCACTGCGCTCCATTGTACTGCCTCTACCCATTAATGTGGTGTCATGAGGCTCGAAATACGACCAGCAATAGACCCATAAGCGGAGGTGGCTGCGGCCGATAGCGTCCGGTTCTAATGTCGGGTCCAGGGCTTGTAGCCTCCCGTATCGATGTAGGAAATCATAGACGGACTGATGAATGAATTGTACAATTTCTTCACCTCTTTCCGAGTCACGAACTTCTATAAGGCCCTTAGATGAGTTGATAATACGTCGTTGGATGGTCCATCGTGAGGAAGGAAGTGGTTCCTCCACAGACGCGATGTAGAGCTCCTCAGGACTCAGCGGTCGTTGACTGAATAATACCCACTGCAGCATCTTGACTAACTCAGCTCTATTCGAACTGTCCTTTTCTAAGAGCGAGTTGAATACTCCTTCCAAGTCGCCTGGCACTTCCTTTAAAGTCTCCCACATCGCTCCGTCGCCTCGGCCTTCGTCGAAGGCCTTATTGAGCATGACCACAACAAGGACAACCCACATAAAAATACCGCTCGCCTTTTCCTGAACATGGTCTTTTATATGCTTTTCATCTGTAAGTAGCTTTTCTTTGATATATGTGACGATATCTCCTGTATGGCCTCCCATCATCTCCACGGTTATCTCGAGAGTTTTCTTCATGCTAATTCTGGGATAGTGACGACTAGAAAGGCAAATTCTTAGCTCAACGCCAACCCGAACGGCAACGACACTCAGGGTTTCAAAAAAGTCGACAACATCTCGAATATGTTCTTCATCGCATTCGTCCAGCGCGTCGACAAGGAGAAGGAGAGGCTTTGACTGCAGCTGTGGCTGCTTGACTATTGATTGTATGAACTTCTTTAGTTCTGATTGACGCCACGAGGACTGCTCTCCATTACACATCATTCTTTTCTCGCGATAGGAATTAAGGAAATCCTTGCATAGTTCATCATCTTTTATGATGATCTGGTATACAATTGACTGCAACATACCCAGGGGAGTCTTCTCGAGGCCTCCGCCACGGGCGTTGAAAAAATATACCGCGATCAGGTGATTGCTGAAGATCTCCTCGCAATGGCATAGGGTATGATTCATCAGCGTCGACTTGCCTGCTCCCGGCTTTCCCTTAATCCAGAGCACTCCATTGTGACTTGACAGGTCTCGGCGGTCCCGCCATTTTTCGAATTCGGTGGTACGAAATAGCCAATCGCAAGTATCTGGGTGGGCGTCGCTTATGTCGTGCCGCCGAGCGTTCATGTTTGGGAATATAAGAGAGCGAAGACAGACTGTGTCTATTAGATGTCTGCCTTGCGGTGGTATCATTGAGGGGAGATCGAGGCCGGAGCTGAATCTGGAGGATATAGTACTAACCCTTTTTCTCCCAGCTGAAGAGCTCGGCCTCGCTGAATTGCGGATCTTGCAGGGCTGCCGTATGTTAGTAACCGACGACGGCAACTGATTTGATGGCATTAATGGCCTTACCTCCATAATAGTTGTTCTGTGCACCAGCGATGTTGTTATTGAACTGAGGCCCGCTGCCAGTTACAGTATTTTGGGGGCCATTGCCGTAGTTGTGGACGAGGATATCGAAAAGTGTCATGGTTGACACGACCGACCTCTCTGCCGGCCTTGCCCCATGCTAATGTTAGATGCTTAAGAAGAATAGAAAAGGATTTCCCAATTTCGATGAAGAGAAAGTCCACAAGTCGGTTGGTAAAATCAGGCCTGCAGAGGTCAGCTCTGAAGGATGGACCCCGCAATGCCACGTTGTGTAGGCGCGTCATGGGGCAATAGAACCCTGTGCTATTAGATACGAAATCACGTGGAGCATTAGGCAGTCAGGGAAAGAAGACTTGCATGACTGTTATATTCTTTAATAAGTGAAATACGTGAGCCGCTATCACAATTTGGGCGCCTTCTAGAGAAACTCGAGAGACCAAGACCCATTACTCCCTACATCGGTACGTTGCTTAATCTATCGAGGGTTGTGCTAGCGACAATGTCTCCAAAAATCTCTATCAATAATTATGGCGCTGGTCCCCAAAACATCGTAAATGGCAACGGGTCTCAGTTCAACAACAATAGAACCGGTGCGCACAGCTACTCCTATAGCCGTACTGATAACGACATTTGGGAAGCTCACACAGGTGGTTTCAAGCATCCCAATAGCTATGAGGCTAAAAAGTCTGAGCGGAGCCGCGGCCAACCCTATTGTCGTGAGGATTTCCAAATCGGTCTCATCTGCGCCTTGGAGGTTGAGTATGATGCCGTTACGCTATTATTTGACCAGTTCTGGGACGAAGAGGGTGAACAGTACGGGCGTGCGCCGGGTGATACAAATACGTACACGACTGGACGCGTGGGGAACCACAATGTTGTGCTGGTATTGCTTCCCAACATGGGCAAGGCCACTGCCGCTGGGGCTGCCGCTAGTTTCCGATCGAGCTATTCAAGACTAAAGATTGCTTTTCTCGTGGGAATCTGCGGTGGCGTGCCGGGCACAGACGAAAACGAAGCACTGCTTGGCGATGTAGTTATTAGCAAGACGGTGATCCAGTACGACTTCGGCCGACAGTATCCTAACAAGTTCGTCACTAAGAATACGGTTGATGATAACCTTAGCCGACCGAACAAGGATATTCGAAGCCTCATCGCCAGTTTCGAGACCGAGCTTGGGAGAGAGCGTTTGCAGAAGAAAGCTAGCGAATATATTAAAGATCTTCAAAGCCTAGCTGCTCGCAAGCGGCGCCGGACGACCTATAAGTACCTCGGCGCGGCGGAGGATAAGTTGTTCGCGCCGACCTATCGACATAGACATCGGCTGCCACAATCATGTGATGTATGTCAAAGAGAGGGCGGTGATGGCTATTGCGATGAAGCTGCTCAGGCGTCTTGTGCTGAACTTAATTGCGACGAGGGCCAGTTGGTACTTAGGGAACGTCTAGAGGAGAAGCGGAGTCTAAACCCAGACGACATGCAGTGCCCTGAAATCTTCATCGGGCGCATCGCATCCGGAGATACAGTGATGAAGTCTGGCGAACATCGTGACCAGCTTGCGGAACAGCGAGATGTGATTGCGTTTGAGATGGAAGGCGCCGGCGCTTGGGATGAAGTTCCATGTATCATAATCAAAGGGATTTGTGACTATGCTGACAGCCACAAGAACAAGAAGTGGCAGCCGTTTGCGGCAGCGACGGCGGCTTCTGTGATGAAGGCAGTTATTGGAAGATATAGTCCTACCGATATCTCGACACTCGCATGAGATAATCAGGCATCCGGTGTCGGCTTGCTTGTATGTTAATTGGTGAATATAGGGCCTTTTGGTCTCGATGCCTAGCAAAAGTAGACGTACCTGGGTATGTTCATAGTTTCAAAATCAATATGTTCGTGTAATGTGGCGGAATTTAGTCGTTCCAGTGCCTAAGCCTACATCCTGATCGAGATATACGCATATCAGTCATCTTGGGGATGGGGCCGGTTTGAATTCTTGACGTAAATGATCAGTAGTACTAGAATTGATCAAGTAGGTGAGCATAAAGTGCCCGCGCCGAGGTTGTCGGAGAGAAGGCAATATGCACTAGCTCATAGCGTGGAGGTGGTCGCAATATCCATTAAGGAATGTCCCAAAATTCTTCTCAGCAAAATACAAATGGACTAGGCAGTCGACTCTGTATTTTGTGGTCAAATTCCTGACATACGGTTGTCTTTCTGCGCATTATTTCTCCCTTGCTAACACTACGCTCTCGTCTGTCGAATGTCCCTTGCAGAGCACATATAGCCTACTCAGGCAGGTGCAAATCCAGGAGATATTAGGTTTCCCGATTTTTATGACGTAGCAAGCATCATTTTCATGGTATCGATCGATGGTATAGTTAATGATGCCATAACATGTTTTCGAGAGAAATTCGCTAATAATTGTTGACCGGGGAACCTATTTGTTTGTTCCGCCAATCAATGACATATCCCGTACTGTGGCGCCGTGCGGTGCTCTAGCTTCTTGTGGCTAGTTAGAAGACGCGACCCCGCCTACGGTTTCTCGGCGGGGTAGAGCCTCTTAGCTTAAATGGGTATAAGACCGACGAACCCCCACTTACTATGGTAGTGATGGGTAGACTATGGGGTAAGCTCTTATAGTAGCCCACAGTAGCGTAGGGCAGGGTCTCGATCGATGCAGCATATCGCCGCTAGAGCACCTTGGGATATCACTTCATTGGTGGTACACCGGTGCGATGGTGTGCTAGTGGGTCTATCACATGCTTAGAATAAGGTTAAAAGCTTAAGGACGAAAGCAAGAATGCGATTCCTATATGACTAGGTAGTTGTCGTCAGATCATTTAAGAGCTTAATAAAAGCTGTTTTTATTGGAATTGATTAAAAAATAACTTCAAATTATACGTTGTAGTCGCACATAGGACCACGCATTTGGGTCTTCGGAATACAATTCACATGCGCAGTTGACGCTAGCTACTCACAGTTCCCTCCTCACTTCGTTGATACTAGGCCTGCTAGGCTACAGGGAATGCGTAAGAATATCCGCTCTCATGCAGCGCAAGTTAGGCACATGGCTTGGCATACGCACAACTCGATATATAATCTGCTAGTGTGTCTCGAGACGGAACAGTGCAGAAACGAAGTGCAAGTCATCTCCATTTCATTTCATAAATACCCGCTACGTGGCAGTTGATACAGCAATCAAAATGGCTGCGGTGAAACTCTTTTTTCAGTGTCACGTATGACAGTCCTCAATCTAGTTCTTGGATGCCTGTTCGAGCATCTCCCTTATGTGCCCATTGATCCAGTAACCGTTGAGTTTTTCGGCATCCAACCTAGCGGCGCCTTCAACACGGCCAAAACACTCGCTGGAACCGCACCAACAGTCAAACGGCTGCGCCATTTTCCATTCTTATGCATGGATGGGGAGTCAGTGATTGCAGTCGATAGTAGGTAATATCAAAGATTTTAGAACTCGCAGGGGTGACAAGAGTGAGAGCCCTTTGATTAGGCAACTCATGCTCCTGAGCCATGCCAAAAGGAACATGAGAGAATTTGGAGTACAGACCTGTGCTTGGATAGAAGAAACTGAGTACTATATTATCAATAATTAGTTACTAATCCTGCATATCATTGATCGACAGTGCGGCTCGAGCCAGAGCTTTTATCGTGAATTGAACATAACATAAGAAGGGTAGGTATTAGCGGAAAACCTAAGGACGCCTACTCACCATCACCCTTCTTTAGATCACGATTCCTGCTAACCCGAACCTCCATTCGTTCCGTGTCCCACTCGAGTGTTGGGGCACAGCTATGGTTAACGAAGACGAGGTTAGAGTTGAGCTCTACATGTAGATCCTTCTCGGCCTGATTGTTTCCCATATCTGTATTAGTTGAATTTGTACGTCTTCCACAAGTTCTTTTGACGAGATGGAGGTCCTGACCTGTACCGAGCTCCATGAGGGTGGCCACACAGTAGTCACGCCGGTGATGCGTGCGAATACCGCCCCGGCCGGCAGATCAACAAGTGACTCGGCCCATGACCGAAAGTCTCCATCGGCCTTCCTGACCACCATAAGCCGATTAAGATCCGGGTTCACCCAAGCGGGCAGAGTGCCGGATTTCTCGGCCGAAAGCACTTGTTTCTCATTAGGGATGTGCATAACTGCCATTGTAAGTCTTCTAAATGTGTTAGAGTACTTCACGGTCTACCCGAGGAGTAAACATGGCGATTTTTATATTGTATCCCCGGTACACGGATAGACGGAAGAAAGCGAGTCATTTGTTCATATCCGAGAGCCTCTCCACCGCCCCCCTCCCCTTAGCGTGTTAATGAAGATAGTGAAGGCTATTCGCATATTAATTTGGCGGTCTTCGCGGCAATGTTGAAGAAAATCGGTGGTGGGTATCCAATAGCAGGGCCTCGCGGCCGGCTGCGGCGAACCCCAGCATGATGACGGTCCGAGCTTGATTATTGTTTCGGATGGACAGACCAACAGAACCACCCTTTATGTAGGCTGCCGAGTTGAGGCACAGCTTATCTACCCGATTGGCATTAGTAAGGTTGCTGAACTCCTAGTCAGCATGTGATTCGGCACGCCGTAGCACATATCAATGTGAAGTGAGTAGTGAATCGAAAATGCTTTCGAATCCGAACACTCATGATGGCGGGGGTACAGTTTTTAGACACCTCGATCCCCCACATGTTCGCCCTAACGATCTAAGGTGGAGTGTTGGCTGCCAAGGCGCTTACTTGACTGGCTCGCGAAGAGGTTGTAAAACCGGTTCGTCAGCACACGTGAAAAGTGACTAGCGTCTCGTTCTCTCACCTCAGCCCGCCCGAGCCGGGTGCTTACGGTATGCAGGCATATCGAGAATATTATAGCGTTACGTGAGCCGCAGGTAGACGAAACCGGTCAACTATTCGTCCTTTTGTCGTCCCTTTACGCATTATATATATGCATGGAAGTAGTATCGGGCGGAGGTAAGACGCCACCATTACTAACTACCGGCTTTAAGGCTATAGATATGACGGTTTTGCTTCTGGGTTACTTCATGCAAGACGGAGGTTCTAGAACTAGACCGTTCCTATGTTATCTACCTTGATTTCGGACTAGGTACGGTATCATAATGATCATCGGTTATAGCTTATCTTTCTTCTAGACTTAGAAAGCAGTCAAGTGAAGGTGATCTTAATTGCTTAAGAATCATGCTTTATAGAGTGAAAATCAAACCCATGAGGCCTTCCAGGAATTATAGCCGACAATATAGAACACACAACATCGTTTAGAGGAGAGACAAGGTCGATTTTACGGGCCGTAGAGGTCTTTTCAGCTATTTATTTACCTCAGTTGCTCGCTGTAGAATTACGCCAAGATGGCCAAAGATGTACTCTTGTAGAGTATGATTTTCATTACTAAATTAAGTAATTCCAACTATAAGAGTATGTTAATTAAGTCATTATGTAAACGGAGTACTAGTAGCTCTATTTTATTTACATGTCTGATTTAAGCTGCCCCGCACTGATCTCACCAGGACCAGGCCTCCAGAGCCCGGCTACACAACCTAACCGGCTACACAAGACCTTAAGCTTCCTCTTAGACCTGCAGGATAATCATACGAGGTTTAGAGAGGCCTTAGATGAGGGCGAGTAGGCAACCGGAGTGCGGGAACAGGCGGCAAGGTCACCAGAAGGGTGAAGTCATAAGGGCGCCGCGTAGACCTGGGATTGCAAAGTATAATAAACAGGACTCTTGAAGCCATAGTGGTTTATTAGATCAATTGAATCCTAGGTTCCAAGCCCCTATATACGTCCTTGTGACACATACCGAACATAAAGGTGATGGCGGTGAATACGCACATGGTTAATGATAGGCCGCAAGGGTGCCCGTCAACCAAGGCGGGCGTGAGCTTACCCGGAGGACACCTTGGCTAGGTTACTTGAGTCGGATGAGACGTTGCTGTAAAGAAGGTACATGATGAAATGAATACGTCCCCGGATCTAGAAATTGAAAAATGGGACTTGTTGGGGTTCGAAAGCTTGCTGTCACAAGGCCTATACATAGGGGTAGGTAATAGTATACGTTGTTGCGGAAGGGTCCTCAAAACACCTCCCTACGTACTACTACTATATACGAACAGTCTCTTTGTTCCAAGGCTCAAGACTGTGACACTTGCTACGTTTACTCCGATTTATAACGAAATTACTGAGTGACTTCTGGGCTACCGCTCTAGCAGCTAGCCTGTTAACACGTCAATATTACCATACAGAAACTTCCAAGCTGCAATATAGTAGCTTCCAGCGTTACTAGGTAAATATATTACCAGGTTCGCTGGAGGAATGGCCTCGGTCTTGAGCAATATTCTAAGCTACCCTTTGCGAGTTTTCTGGTAACCTAGCGGTAATAGTTTTTGTTTATGGCATGGTTCGCCGCGTAATTTTAACAGCCACTATGTTGTATTAATTTAAAAGGCTTTGTCCTTATCGCTGTGTGGTTCTCGTACAAGGTTGCTGCAGAGATAGAAAGAAAGATGATTTCGGTCGTAAAATTATTAATGGAGGTTACACGGTTGCACTATCAAAGGCCGAACTAGCTCCGCGAACGGAGTCCTAGTTAGGCGGCAAAGAAGTTAACAGCTACGAAATTGAATTCCTGTAATAATGCGAACATCTAGGCACTTAGTCTCTAATAAGGAGTTGGAATGATGCAAGGAACCAGGCAGCCATGTTTCGGTGGTTTTCTTTTATTTTTTTAGCTATGGCCTAGCAGTAGCTTTTCATCTTTTTCTTAGGATATAGGCTGGCCCTACAGGCCTCTTCTCAATATATGTTGATTCTTCCCATAGGATCTCTGGAAGTGCTTAGATGAACGCGTTCGGGCCTGTAGAGTGCAGTGCTTCTTTCCTAGAGCAATGCGTTTCAGTACCCAAGTTTGGTAGGTAGATTTATTACACAATAGTGTACCTGGATTATCCCGTTGTTAGTCGATCGATCATGTGGTAAAATATGTCATAAGTCCGTATATTGTACCTAAATTCGTCTATACGTGTGCAGTCGGATAAGTTCCGTCTCCTGATTGCTTGTGCGGTAGCGTACGGGTTAATTCTTGTACTTCGATGCGTGCAACATGGTACTAGACTTCGCCCGTTGCTTAGCCTTCGGCGTAAGGTCAAGTAAAGAGTTTCGGCGGAATACCCGAACCCGTCCCGCGCGTACTAGTTGTGGGTAGTTCATACCTGAATTCGCCTGTACGTGTTCGTATAGTTTGAATGTCGTCCGGCTCAAATATTATCGGTAGGTACAACGGCGTACTGTAACATTTCAATTATAGTCACGCATAGTTGGTGTAAAGCAACATCCAAATTATACAACTGCAGTATATAATAACATGTGTGCTATATGAAGTGTAACTATTCCTGTTCTACTCCCGCCCTCCGCCTGACGGCGTCCTATGTTGTTGGCATGTGGACGATGATTCTTGGGTTATTCTGCGCATAATAGGTGGGAGGTGGACTGTTGTATTGCTTTCTGTAGAACACGACAATAGGAGGACCCTGTAGAATGGACTGCGGTTTGCCGAATTTTCTATAGGACCGATTAGATAAGACGTTCTCTTGTGACCGGAGATTTTCTCTTACTAACATACGAAGTATTTGGAAAACCTAAAGCTAAAGTTGGAAAATAGGATGTTTTAGGCAAGTTAAAAATCAAAACAGTCCTAACTAGACAGCAAAGCGATCTGAATACGAGTGAACTGCGGTAAGGGAGCCCTAACGTGTTTCCTTGGGAGGAGAGGAGTCACATAGAGTAGGTGCTTTAACAGTAGCTTTGTACATTCCTAGCCAATATAACTAATTTTCCGTCATAATAACTATTCTGTGCCTACCCGTCTTTTGTAAGCCGTTGGCATTTGTTGGCGCTATTGAGTTTTCTAATGACCGGAGTGGAGAAATTGTTGTAATACCTCACTCTCTAGATAATCGCGCCATTCGTAAAAAATTACCTACGCAGAAATGCCAGACAATCCTGTTACGGAAGCTAGGTCGAAGATAATCAGTATAAAAGACTGCTTGCCACCTTAGCCTTAGTGAAAGACAAAAACTAGCAAGCTCTTGTTCTTCACAGGTCTAACATGCTGACCCAAGCCTCTGAGTCCACTGTGAGTCAATTATTTCCTCGTCGATCAACATTTGACCAATGTTTTTACAGACCGTCAGCGACGCCGGTGTCCGGCACACTGGGGCTGTCGACGATACTCAGGCAGTCACTATGGCTGCCGCAGTACAGAGCGAGCGACGCGATTATCGTGTCTACAAGCCCATTGGCACCGCACGTACCTGGGCCGGCCGCAAAACCATCTATTATTCCGCTGGCGACGAAGCCATGTACGCTGTCGTCAATCGTTACCTCCGGGCCATCAACTGGATCCAACTTATCAGCTGGATTAACGACACCGCCGCTGAGCAGCAGTACCAATTCTCATACAGCACGGGATTGACCATTACCCAGGGCAGAGAGATAAACAACGGCTTCAGCCTCGGAGCTTCTTACCAGGGTATGTCCGTCGGCGTCGAACACAGCACTCGCACCTTCAAAAACACGGAGACGACTTCGACCCAGACGACTGCCATCTCAATCCACGTGCCCCCAAAATCACAGCTCATCTTTTACCAGAAGCGCTACGACTTCGAGGATAACATCACCTTTATTAATGATGCTTGGGGTCGGCAGTGGAACATTGGCCCCTGGGGAGGCTACGATCCGCTTACAACAAAGGTCACTACAGTCCAGATTATGGCCGAGGAATATTACACCAGGAGCTCGCCGCTTCCCGAGGGGCCAGGTTCGGTTCATGTTGACTCGGTCCCAGCAGCAGAAACGGCTGGTTGGAATCGTAAGAGAGAAAACGTTACTAGGCGTGCCAAGAAACAACTCAATGACATGGGTCTCTGAATTAAACGCTGGTTACCTGTTTGCATAGAACTTTTGCTAGGTTGTTATTAATGTAGTCACATTCATTTGACTCTTCTATGCAATGAAATAAAACGAGTTGTAGTAGTATGGATCTAGGGGGATAAGTTAGATCGCGTTAAAATTCTTTCTACATGTTTATTTAGCCCCTAGCCTTAGGTTTCCCTTACTGGAAGTAGGTTGACCTAGGGGGGTCTCCTCCCAGAACTCGCGTTTTACCCTTGTATCCTCACGAAAACCTCTGGAAGTGCTCAAGTATGAAGGTATTCAAGCGTTAGACAACTAGGTCGTAGGTAGAATGGTAGACCCCTTGGGGTGTCTGTATTATAAGACTATTATTGTATAAGAAGAGGAGACCTCCCTCATACCTGAGGCTCGGGCTCAGGAATAAATGATATTGAGCCCTGCCCCCATACTACACCCTAACTGCTACCCTGCTGTGACCTATCTTCACACTGGAGCTTCCTCAACTGACATCAAGACTCCAGAGTACGGTACGTGTTGAATTCAGGAGCCGTTCTAATACCTACTTCTTTAACATTTCGAGTTTTCGAACAAATTATGCACGTTACAGAGTACCTTATATACCGTTAATCTAGTTGATGGATGAACGGCGTCCGTTTTCCGTCGCAAGGCGCTCATGTGTTGGACTTTTGCGAGATATTGAGACAGTGCGGGTGACACGGACTCAAGGGCTTTTCATTAATTAGCTAAGTCAGATTGCGTTGAATTTTCCCTATATCATCAGCTAGCCCCTGGACTTGGTTTTCTTAGTTAAGCTCGGTGCTGGTTAGGGTCCTCATAGCTATTTTGGCCTTTGTTTATACTTATGTCAACAAGTTGCGAACTTGAGCAAGCTATTATCGTTATACTATGGAGCTAGCATTAATGATACTACTAAGGAGAGTACAGATATTGTTAAATGGTACCTAAACCGAGGAAGCCTTTTAATCATCATTACTCTATGGTAGCCGAACCCATTCGCTATCTTCTCATTTAACTTAAAATACGCTCACTACGGTCAGACGTACTTAGGAGACGATGGTCTTATCGTAAGGCGTGAGTGGCAAAGTGAGGGGGGTGCATGTAGTGGTGCGCGTAGAATGAAAACCATCGCTTGACGAATGCCAGTTGGGGTTCTGGTAGTAGGTCGATTGGCAATCGAGGGTTAGGCCGACGGAGCCATAGCCGGCGAAAGTGACGCTGTGTCCCAAGAAAGCGTACGTTTTAGTCTAGTGTTTCTCTTGAACTTCTTTTTCCCCTGACTCGAAAGGAGTACAGTGGTTTCTAGATAAGAGAGCAACTTACGAATTCTGAGGATTTTCGTCGCTGCAGGTCCAAGTCTGGTTGATATTTAGCGTATTCTTGATTTGGCTGAAGTTGAACGTCGTCTTCGTCTCGGACCCCGCAGGTGCCGTGCAGGAGTAGTTGATGTCGCCCAAGAAGAATATGCTAAAGGCTGTGCTGGAGGCCGAGCATTGTACTTTCTCGGGCAAAGCTGGGTTGGTCAGGTTGAACTTTATAGAGGCAGACGCCACCTCGTGCGCCGGGGTTGTGTAGACATCAGAAGAGTAGAAGGTGAAGGCCACGATTGTCCACGAGAAGTTCCCAGATGACACCGACGTGCAGCTGCTGCTATCGCGGGGTCCCACGCCGTAAGGGGATGCGGATGTCAATGGCAGGATGGCGATGAGGGCTCTGATAAAATTATGCATTTTGCCAAACTTGGCCCCTGAGATAATAATGGATTCGTAAAGATAGAATTTGGAGATTAAACTTGGAGTTCTTACGACTGGTCCTGATACTGGTATGTCGTAGTTATTCTACCGACTCTAGCTTTGATGGTCTGGAAAAAGATTCATCTCTCTCATTGTGACGCCGCCGCCTACTTTATATAACATTCCGGCCATGCTATTTGCGCCCAAACGCCGCACAGGGTGATGGGCCATGCAACGGTGTCCGCGATCATAATATCATTTTTACCTATTTCATATCCACATCATCAGATTCATGTTGCCCGCATGAGCTGAAAGTGTCCATGACAGGACGGACCAGTCATGGCGGGTCATTTCCCTAGTCTATATTGAATCAATTTCATTGTGCGACAAAGCTTTGATTCGCCAAAATCTCTTATTCTCGTAATCTGAGCCACTGGCCGCATGCCTTTCCATTAGACGGCGTTGTTCAGTTACTACTCGGAGTCCGAACTATCTAGCGAGAACCGCCAAGACGATAGGGCTTGCAGGCGCTCTGTCAGAGGATTCCGGCGCCAGCGGGCACGGTTACCAACGGTGTGGATGTAGCTTTATACCAGATCAGCTCCCTTCTCGTGTCATCGATACACCGACCTTGGGCTCTTACGTACGACTACATGTCTTCTATCCCGTATTACAGCACTATGCACACTACTACTTGTCTTATTCCTGCAGAAGGTACAGCTGACATGCGATGGTTCTCCGTTACGGGTCCTAGACTACTCCATAAGACGGATGGTTGACCCCGTGTGTCATATTTCGTTCCTTCTTCGGCCCTATTAAATATGGAGAGGACGTTGATGCGGCCCAAGCGGTCGACTTGCTTGTATCGCTATGTTCGGAATGTCTCCTTGTGATATTGTCTCAATACATGTGGCGCAGTTTTCCTAAGACGCGTAGTCTGACGCATCTCACATCGTCCGTAACTCAGCAAGCAGCACTCAACTCTTCGGGTGACCCTAGAGTGAACCTTGGGCAAGCCATGGTGTCGTTGGACCTTATATCTAACCCCGTGACGAGAGACGCTATCGTATGTTGTTACACATAACAATAAATTCATTGCTAGCCCCCCTAGTACAGCCGATTACTTAGTCCCTAAACTGCGACACACTATGCTGCCAGTTCAGCTCCGCTTTGAGTTCCCTGGTTAAGACTTCCTCTCCCTCCACGCTGGTTGCCTTTCGCTCCCAAAAGTTTCCTTCCGTAGCACCGCTTTCCTCCTGATTAATTAGATCAAAGAACACCACACTTAGACCGGTTTGTCGCGTCGAACCATCTTCTCTCGCCCACTCCTCCTGCCCCTGCCTCACAACCACCAACGCTCTCTGCCAATGACCGCCGCCGACGCCATAGCGCTGACTGTACCAGTCCTTGTCCACGAGCCGAGAAACAATTTCTCTCCTCTGGGGTTCTACGCATGCAGCAACCATGTCTCCTAGCCTCGAGAACGGAATCCCATATACATCCAGCCGGTCGCATTCGGCAGGATCTCGGCCCTGGTGACGTTCTGGAAGAATGCTTGTCGCCTGCGTCGGGCGCCGTGTAATGCACTCGCAGTGAGGAGCGGGGCCGTGGCGCGTGGTCTTGTTGCTGCTGCTGCTGAAATTGATCTTGACCAAGAAATGAGTCCTTGAGATGCCATGTAGCTAGTGAAAAAACACTGACGAGAAGTATTGACGAGTCGCCATGGGAGGCGATGCGTGTGATATCGACGAGCGGGGAGGCGCCACTCGCGCGAAGCTGCGCGGTATCGCCGAGCGATTTCGGCATCTGGACACGACAATGAAGCTTCGAATTTATTAGACTTTGGCAAAACTAAGTCTAGGGGCTAGCTGAATATATAGCAAGAGATCAATCATGATCTGACTTAGCCAATCAATTAGAGGCCCTTGAACCCGTGGCACCCGCACTGTCTCAATATCGACAGATTTGGTTGTGGCGCTTTGATATCCTTCTTTAGAACTAGCTATAACTAATAGGAGCCTGGCACCGCCGATACTGGAGCATTGTTTATCGCATGTCCCAGAACGAGGACATGGGCCGGTGATTCGCAATCCCCTGAATCATAAAAGGATATAGCACAGGCCTTATTAGCTATGAATAAGTGAATAATAGAGCAAACCGTGCTGGGATATTATTGTATGAAAATTCCAGCGGCCTCCACCTGTTCCACGTCTACAAATTGTCCAAATGAATCTTCCTCGCTTAATGCCCTGTTTTGGGTATGTGGCGTCTCAGGCGTGGTAGATGAATTCTCATCCACTTCGCTCACATTTTGGCCAGGGGCACTCCAAGAATGAAACGATTCGTCGTCGTGGGCTGGTTGTAATATCTCGGGGACAGGCCCCGTCTGAAGCACCTGTCCGTTGACAGAATTATCAAGCACCCCTGGTACTTCGCATTCATCACTTGTTTCGATTTCCACAACTTCATCGCTGTTATCCTCATAGCCGTGCTCATGCCAACAATATCGACACCATTCAAATGTTATACGATAACCACACAGGCATGTCCTATCGAAGATCTCGTGATCCTCACCACTCCACACCCGGTGATCTCTTAATAGCTGCGCCGCTGCGTAATGGGTTTCCTCTTCTGCAAATTTGATCGCACGGAAGTACTGTCTGCAGAATGCGCCTTCCGTACGCGTGCCGCATTCCAGCAGATATTTGAGCATATCTAACCTTCCGTGTTCAGCGGCTCCTTCGAGTGCAGTTCTCCCACACGTTTCCGCTGCTGGTGCGTTGCAGTCGCCACCCGCTTCAATAATCATTCTAGCAATTTCGAGGTAACCGCTCACAGTGGCAAATTGTAGGGCGGTTGCTCCGTGGTAACTAAGGTGATTATTCGCTGCGGGTGCATTGGCTTGTGCCCCTCGACTAATTAATAGCCGAACGATCTCGAGTTGTCCCTTCTCGCAAGCGAGCTGCAGCGCTGTCCTCGGCCCATCATGAACTTCGAAAGGTTGGTTAATGTCGACATTCATATTAATAAGCGCCTCCACGACCGGCTCTAGTCCCTTGCTAATTGCCTTTCCCAGGAGTCTATCCGACTCCTCCTCTATTTTGCCTATCAAGGCTAGCAGGCGCATGCATTCCTCCACACAAGACCCTTCTATTGAGTTATAGACGTCTTCCTCAGTCGGCTTAACGTGGTGTTGAAGTAATAGATCTACCATACACTCTATTTTGGCTTTAAAGGCAACACTAAGTGGACTGGGAAGACTGTGGGCGGAAATGTAAACTGATTCCCGTTGCGAGGGCAATTGAAAATGAACACAACACGGAAATTCATCGAAATTCATGCTTATATCCAGTCCGTCTAGTTGACCTCGGCGGGTGAGCAGCCAGAGAAAACTGGGATCATGTCGTATTCCGCGGAAGTCCAGTCTCCTCTGGAGAAGTCCGTGACGTCCCAATACAGAGCAAGTCGCGACATCACCACAAAGGACAGATACCGCAACAGCAATACTCTCAAAGCTTTTCCGATGGGGGTGACATGAATTCTTACCCAGCAATTTTCTTCGATAAAGCACGTCATCGACGCGGGATGTGCCGTTACGTCCAGCCATATAGACGGCTTCGACCAGTGCCACCGGATCATACGACGTAGAGTCTAGAGGACCCGGGAGTATAGCGCATGACGATTCCTCTGAATCGTCACTCTTTGCTCCATATTCGATCAGCAAGTCGATAAGTTGCTTGTTTCCCATCGATTCAGCTCGGGCAAGATCCTGGCCATCGGGTTTGATGTCCTTTGAAAGCAGTTGCCTCGTAACAACGACATTGCCTCTTTGGATAGCCTCCCAGAGGTCATCTCTAGAAGGTTTGGCGCCGGCATCTAAGAGAGCCTGAACTATATCGAGGTGGCTTTCCAAAACGGCGAGGCGTAGTGCCGTCGTTGAATGACTACCCCACGAAACGCGTAAATCAAATGATGAGCTACAATTACGGTCAGGGTCTGCACCATAGACTAACAAGAGGCGTAATATGTCGATATTTCCCTGCAATGCAGCATATTGAAGGGCTGAGGGGGTAGTCCTGCTGGATGAGTCGGGTTTAGCACCACCTTTCAGGAGGGTTTCACATAACTCGTAGTCTCCTAAGCGAGTAGCCTCAATAATAGGAGTGAGGTACTCGAACTCCAACGGTAATAATAGCTTCGCTTTGTCTAAGGCTAAATTGCTTGTTATGCCCCTACCGGATAACACAAGGCTTTCTATTAGGGAAGCGTGATTGAAGTGTATAGCAAAAGCGAGTGCAATACAAGGAAACTGCAAACGTGTTGATAACTCCATTTGGAATAGGCGATCTAGAATCAGCGTTACAACAGACTCTGAGACGTTCCCAGGGAACGCTGATCCAATGAACCGTGCTAAGCCGTTGATCAGATGAGCCTCGTCGATATGCCTTTGCTCGTGTAGGACGAAGTTAACGACGCAACGCTTGACATCGAGGCTACCATCCCTTGCCGTGGGAATGGAATGTAGTGCATAGAAAATAGAAGGGCGGTAGTGTTTGTCCGCTGTCACGGGGTCAAGATCTGCTCCATTATTAAGCAAAGCTTTAGCCATGGCAAGATTGTTGGTAACAAGCGCCACCTGGATCGGAGTGATAGTCCTATGGAAGGAATGGGGATAGCTGACGGGATATCGTATCGGGCGATTAATCCGGAGCTGAAGGTTTACCCCCATTTTGATGAGCTTTTGCAAGATATCGACTCTCCCTAGACGGACAGTGCTTGCAAATATCTTATCGGCTAAAGCCGTAGCTGTCGGTTCCTTGGATAAAAATAACCTTTTCCAGGGACATCCCATCAAATCCAAAGCCTCAAACATAGTTATAATATCGTTGTCGGTATTTTCTTGACGTTTAACATCGCCGAAAGAGTCGCATCCCGAAATGTTATTGGAGATTAAGAAGAGAATTACTTCTAGTATGGTCAGCATACGTCTGGGGATCCGCTGCTGACATGCTACGTAGTTTGCTCGTTTCGCGTGTTCTCCCAGTATAGACTCTGGCATATACTTGGACAGGAATCGGTGCGTCTCGCCTATATGGTGCTGACGAGCTACGACAGTGTCGCGTGCCTCATGGCTATTAAGTAGGCCAAGTAATGCGTGTGCATTTGGTGAATTAAGGATTTGTGGCCAAGGCATGTCATCCCGTCTCTGTAGAAGTAGGTCGAAATCTAATAATATTAGAATACAGTCTGCAAAGCGAGACGCGAGGTGACTTACACTGCTCTATTTGACTCTGGAACCACCACCAGGGTAGACTGTGTGGCCATTTATTTCCTAGCCGGCTTGGTAGGGTGAATACAAGAAGCTCGCTGTCCGGAGATGTTGGGCTTGGCGCTGCCGTCATTTAGCAAAATTTCAAAGAAACTTTTGCATAGGGGGACATGTTAGGGGTAAGGGAGGGCTTATCTCAGTAAACAGGGATAGACATGATATAAAAAGAGATAGTGCAACTCTAATTTTTAGAAAAATACAAGAAAATATAACCTAGACTTACACCGTGGGATATTATACCGGCTGGAAAGGTCGAAACGATAATTTGTTAATCCTTTTCGAATTTTTGTAGAAGGAAGCCGTTCGCCTGATAGAAAGACCTCGTAATACTGTCCTCTCCTTTCGTGTTTTTTCACCTGATGACCGACGTATTTCCATTCTCCTTTATTGAGGTTCTTCCTGAGACCCCAATCATTAAGCTTCTTAATTAATTGACGAGGACTTTGTGGACATTAAGTTTAGTCTATGATAAATTGTGATAATAGACGCTTGGGTTCACTTACGTTACATTGAGGCTATGCTTTTCCTTGAATATAGACGTGATCTCTTTCGGGCTCTTATCCTCCACGAGGTAGAGCTTTCGGATCTCATCATAAAAGGTATCCCAGTTGAGCTCTCTGGTTGCCATAATCGCCAGTAAGCTGAAGCGCGGTAGATGTTTCTCGAATTCTATTCTGTTATATGTGCCAATCTAGTAATCACTTAAACAGCGCGATTAGGACATCGTACAAACAACGATTGACGATCGGCTAGGAGAAGGGACGAGAGAGGAATGGGGATGCGAGAGGAGAAATATGCAGGAACCTTCAAAATTATAGAACAGTCATTCATGCCTGATTGGCTAGGTCTAAAATTCCCAGGCTTGTAGGGTATCATATAAGGGGACAGGGTTGTGGGGCTTCAGTTCAAGAATCATCGTTTCTGATTGGCTGAGTCTAAAATTTCCGGGCCCACTTGTGTCTGGGCGCTAATTGCTATTGGCTAGATCTCAAGTGCGTGGCAGCATCTGGCACAACGATCATAGTCAAGTCAAGGTACGCGACGAGAGCCGGAGATATTCCCTCCCACCAAAGTAATACAGGACTAGGACTCTTTGCGTGGGCCCTCATCGCCGTACTAAGGGTAGAGTCTTCTGCATCGTGATTGGTTGGATCTAGAATTCCCTTGCATCCGAGGCTCGTGCGATTCTTATTAGGTACGGTGTAGGCGTCGAGTTCTTCTCAGGCGCGCCCTCGGGTGTCAGGTCTTCATGGTAGCAGACAGCAGGGCCACCCTAGGTTTCATTACGGTTGACTGGCTGGCTCTGACTAGAGTCCCATCGTTTCTGGCATCTGCTTCACTTCCGACACATAAGGGACCGTGGGGACGTGACCCTGTGTAGAGATATGGCGCGCGGCAATGGACGCCGTCTTGTATAAATATATATAAATATGTCGTGGAGGCCCATACGGAATTGCAATCTCTCAGAGTCATCTCAGAGAAACAAACTATCTACGCAAGAGATCGTTGATTCACTTAGTTCTTTTGAAACGCTAATATTTCGATTCTATTTACACTCAAATTCAAAGCGTCACAGTCTATTACCCAAAGTCTCCCATTAAGATAAACCAACCAGGTTCTCAGAGATACTGGTTTCAAATGTCTACAATCAAGGAATGTATATACCTTACATTGGCTTCGTTCTTTCATCTAACACAATATAGGGCTCGAATGAAACGACACCCAAGGCCACTGCCTATCATCAACGGATCGTAGGCCAGAATGCCACCTCAACGTCTTTGTCTTCTATCAATCATTGTTGTGGTCCTGATCTAAACTCCCTGAGCTCTGGCGATGTGCATCAAAGCCGCCAGATGCCAGACCGAAGGCACTCGGTTGCTGCTGATCATTTTGCGAAGAGGACCTCAACGGCGTCTCTTCAACGCATTATTGAGGCCGATGTCAATGGTACTTTTCCCTCGGCCCGTTACCCCGTAGCAGCCGTTGACATACATCGATTAGCATTGCCAGCTACGTCCTCCTCAGGGGGTCATAGCTCTGGCCCATATGCCCGCGGTTATCAATATACTAGTCCCAATCATACGGCGTCCAGTATTGCAGCTCTCAACCAACAGGGCTATAAACATCTTTCTTACTCGATGCAGCGATGGCTAAACCAAGACCGATGTGAAGACCCATACCATGCTTTCGTGGAAGCTGGATATCGCCAGCAAGGTTTTGGGGTGACTGTGGTTGAAGACCCTGTCGAGGGAGCTGGGGACAGGGAATGTGAAGAGGTAGAAGCCCCTGAGAGAAGTGTGCATGGTGACGCGTGACGCTTCGCGTAAGCCTCGGGATCACCGCAGCTGACCTCAAGAAGGGTGAGCTATATAGCTAGAATTGACCAGACAAGGGCACCTGAAGCAGTCTAAGACTTGAACCCAAGGAGTCTTAGTGCCTTAGAAATATTCTTTTTTATAACACTCATCTTTCGTAACTGTAGTTGGATTAAGTTACATTCCAGTATTTTTATTACGGAGATAATGGCTGTTATCTACCGGCCCTCGTTACAGGATATGCCCCTCCTCTCCGTGAAACGTCCTCGTACGACTACATGTCTTCTATCCCGCATTACAACACTATGCAATATTGATAACTCGGTACAAAGGCGTCAGATATGCCACTGCCATCATATATGAAGCCGAGAGTAATAATCCCCATTGCACAAATTTCCGAGCACCACCAATGGCAAGGTTGACCAGCTGGCTGTTGATCAACTGCTGATTTTCAAATCAGCAGAGCCGAAAACGAACGACGACATAGCCCCGATCTGGAGCTTGGGAGAACTAATTATCCGTGAAAGAGATAAGGAAGAAGTGTTGGCTGACCAAACGGCTCTTCCCACCAGCAGGAGTGGTAGAAGGGCCGCGTTAACCGTCATCGGATTTCTGCGCGGTAGGTGGGAGCCCGCTCACGGTAGATCACCCGCGCGCAACTTCGATAATTACTCTTCTTATCTAGGTCTTCTCTAAGCCTGCCATAGAGTCGATATTGCCCATATAAATATATCTGCCCCCTCGCACGTTCTACCATAGCCATAGGTGCACAGAATATATCCGCGTTCATTGTTTTCACTTCATGTCTAAGGCGTCTCCCATGTCTCTATCATAGGTCTATCCTGACCCAACGTGCCACCGTCCCCATTTGTTAGGTTCCCCTTTAGCCCCGATTCTCGCTGCCAAGAGTGCTGCCCCCAGAGAGTCCTACAACCCCCTTCTAGGGATGAAAGTCAAATTGGGCCCGTCATGCTCACCCACAAAGGCATCATACAACTGAAACTCGTCCACGCGATCGCGCAAGCCCCCATCCCACCCCCCGGGACCACCACCGCCCAACTTCCCCGCCTCCCCAGGCGCCCGTCCGAAGTCGAAGTGCCAGAGCGTCTTCGCCAGGACCAGGCTGATCTCCATGTACGCCATCGTCTTGCCCAGACACATGGTCTCGCCGAACGAGAAGGGGATGAAGGCCTCCGCCATCCTCGCCAGCCTGTCGGGATCCGCGTCGTCGTCGTCGAGCCAGCGCTCGGGCCGGAAGGCGAACGGCTCCGGGAAGTACGCCTCGTTGTGCATGAGGCAGTACGCGCTGATCGCCACCAGCGTCCCGCCGGGGACGACGTGGCCGTCGATGACGCAGGGCTCCTTGTGGCGGCCTACCTCGCGCCAGGGCATCACCGTCGTGGGCGGCGACATCCGCAGCGTCTCGTCGATGACCGCGCGCAGGTACCTGCAGCCGAGGAGCTGCGGCCCGCCCTGTATGAGCGACCCGTCCGAGAAGGCGTCGCGGATCTCGGCGGCGAGGCGCGCGTAGACGGGAGGGTGGCGCGACAGGTAGAAGAAGGCGGCGCTCAGGGCGCACGAGGTCGTCTGGCCGCCCGCGGGGAAGAAGAACAGCGCCTCTGACCACACTTGGCTCTTCTCGATCGACGTGTTGGATGTTGTCGAGTCGGACTCGCGATGGCTTGTCGAGGCAACGGCCCAGAAGTCGTGCCTCCCCGAATTCTCTTCGATGGCAGCCCGTCGTTTGATGATGTTCTTGAGGAGCCTCCCCGCCGTCAGGAGCTTAGGCATGTTGAGGAGCATGACGATCCGGTTCAGGGCTCGGATGGCGGGCCAGGCCATGTACACGCTGTGGATCGTGTTCATGTGCAGGAAGATGTCGATGAGGCTCCTGTTCTCCGACTCGGTCTGCGACGCGAGGTCGACCCCGAAGCCGAGCTCGACGGCGATGTCGCTAGCGAGCCGCTCGCACAGGGGCGTCATGTTGACCGGGCCGGCCTCGGCAGCCTGGAGGAGCTGTTGGAGGAAGACGTCGACCTTGGCGCGCATCGTCGGCTCGAATCTCTGCAGCGACTGGCCGGAGAGGACACGTCCGTAGACATTACGCTTCATCCGGTGAGATTCCGGGTCCACCGTCCCCAGGACATGCGGGACGGGGCTGATCGACGTGAAGGTGTAGACGTGTGCTTTGTGAATCGATCCATGCTGGCTCAGATCTGCTTACGTCGTCAATGGGTTGCTTGGCGGGATGCAAGGCCACTGGAGCATGAGATAGGCGTTATGCCAGTCAGGTAATTTACTCACCGCGAAGAGCGGCCACCGTGTTGAAGACGAGGCGATTAGGACCCTGTCTGTACACGGGACCATATTTCCGGAGGTCGGAATGCGCTTTGAGATGGAGCCGTTTCCGCTTCACCTGGTAACCGCCGTAGGCATCGGTGAGCTTGGCGATGAAGGGGCCGGGGTACCCTCGAAGAGGATGGAATGCGAGCCGATAAGTCCCGATGAGAAGTGCCTTCAAACGACCATGTGTTAGCTGCCAGGAAGACCTGACTGAATACAGTCGGCTGGCAAGTTCTCACCAGCGGTAAGATCATGGCCACAGCGTATCTCGCTGCGCCGAGAAGCGCGTGGATCAGCTCCATGGTTTGTTGGTGACTGCTGCTGTCGCTACGAGGACAGGACGAAGCCCGCTATTCTCATGCGCGTTGCGAAATGCTAAGTAATTATCCGGAAGAGCTGCTATGGATGTCGAGCAAGCCCTAGAAAGGCCAACAGTGAACGGAGATGAAGACCGTTCGCGGCCTATGTAGTCCCCTGCTGCGCTGACCGCCCTGTCGGGTCACACAGCGTTGATGCGAGTGAGTGACAAGACTCCAAGTTGCACTTCCGACTTGGATGTCAGGGTGTATTGGTAGGTGTGGTGCACTCCGCGCCCGTACTCTGCGGCGCTGCACTGCAGGTTGGCGCTGTTACGGAGCATAGAACGTATCACTTAAGAGACAGCTACACCTCTGCTGGCGAAAATGGGTCTACAAAAGAGGGTTTTAAACCAATCAGAACTCCTAAATATATAAATACTTTCATTTTCATTTTATGATTATCCCGGTAGACATAGCACCTATGACCTACTGTTCTATCAGGGTCCAGCTACCATGGGCCTTTCTCGTCAGATAAGTTGTAAGGCAGAGGACTCTCATTTCTGGCCCCCAACACACAGAGGCACCTTTGCCGTTGGCCACAGTTCCAGTGGAGGCCTGATAATGAGCAAATAAGGATGAACTACATAGCCAGAATTGGCTAGACAAGAGCACTTGAAGAAGTTTAAAGCTTGACCCTAAGGAGCCTCAGTGCCTTAAATATATACTTTTTTGTAATACTTATCTTTTGCAACTATAGTTGGATTAAGTTATATCCTAGTATTTATTGTTACAAAGATAATAACTGTTATCTACCAGGCCTAGTTGCAAGGCATGTCCCTCCTCTCCGTGAAATGTCCCCAGTCATATTTTGTAGCACCAGTCTCTCAGATCCGGATACCAGGCTCGCGGTCCCAGTCGATATACCGGGTTTCATTTTCGTCATACAGGCTGACCAGCGGAGCAAAGACGGGTTTGCCCGGTTTCTTACCACGGCTCATTTTGCGGGCATCGTCCTTGGTGAGGGTGCTCCAATGCCAGTCCGTCCACTCGGCATTGTTGTCCTAGCCGTAGTCCATGTGATTAGTTACCGCGATGGCTAAAATCGGGGACTTCATATTCCATACCATTGAAAGTAGTTTCTTGTCAGCAGGAAAACCACAGAACACAAATAAAGTGACATAGTGTTCGCCTTCGATTACGTTCTCCGTAGTACGGATGATGTCCTCAGCTGTCGCCTCGAGGCCGGTCTGCTCGCGCACAATGCGCGATGCGCAGGTGAAGATTCGCTCTCCGCTTTGGAGGAGCCCGCATGGGTAGGACCAAGTTCCTTCATATCATAATCAGACATGTGGCATGTAGGAAAGGGGTATCAGGTATGCAAGTTCTCACCGGAGCCAGGTGCAACAAGGCGCTTCCCAACCAGGAAGTTGATGCCTCCACCTTCAGGCATGCCCTCAGGAATGTCGTCGTCGCAGCCGCCCACCATGCCTGCAACAAGGATTCGAGGAGGGGAGGATTTGGGACCCTGAAGCAGGCCCAGTTCGGTCTGGGCGCTCGAGGTAGGAAGTGAATCCTCAGGGACATGCTCCTCCTGGTCTGCCTTTTGCGTTCTTCGTCGCTTAGGCATGTCAAACAGAGTAGACTATCTCTCTTAATGTTGGGTGTTGTGGTGCCAGGAAAGGACGAAGCGGTAATTGCCAAAGGAATTGGTGGCTCATACAAGGTAAGAAGAACAATGTTGATGCAAAGAAGGGAGGAGGTTGACTGTGATGCCTACAGCCTGTCAGTGTCGGGTGGGTACCTTCAGTGGGCGCGTCCACAACGCGCTGTTGAGGAAAACATTTGCTATGGGGTTTTCTAAGGAGAAATCATTAGTAACCATTCACTTCTGCGCTGGTACCTATACGCATACTTCCGCGTTTCACTAGAAGAGTTTTCAGCTAAGAATTATATCTGATATCTGACACGCCACATCTCAAAATCAACTCAACTCGCTCTTAATGCTTATTCATATCTGCGTCCCGACAAATAATACCCAACAAAAGCCTCCTCCTATGTGGTATACCCATACATTTAAGGGATGCTTCGCTTACAAGTGTTAGGTCAGGTTGAACATTGGAGCGCCGAGGCCAAAACGGAGCAACGGGCGGCTAAAGTTAGTCAGCAGAGAAACCGGCGCCACTTTTGGCTATTTCACAATTACTAGGTTGCGACCGGAGTATAGTAGGCGAAAAATATAGTAGACAAAGAGTAGCGTACTACGAAAAGCTATTGTCACGGAACGGAACTGCCTCCCGATGGACCAGGTTCGGTTGATGTTGACTCAGTCCCAGCTGCAGCCACGGCTAATTGGACTTGCAGGAGGGAAACGTTACCTAACGTGATTAGAACTACCTCTTTGATATGAGTCTCTGAATCAAGCACTGCTTAACTAATTGTATCGAATTTTCGGCTAGGCAATTACTAGTATAGTTACACTCATTCTCACTCTTTTATATAAGAGAATAAAACAAGATGTCGAATTCAAGTGGGCCTTTCTCGTACAATAACTATAACAAAAGTCTTCTGCGAGCTCCGGGTCTCCTAGAGCGTTAGGGCTGTTTTGCTCATTAATGTCCTGATTATATATCACTTCCATATTATTGCCTCCATGCACCTCTGATACCATTTGAACCCTCCCGAGTCCCTGAGCATTTGGCGGGCGCCCATGGGCTGGGTTTTTGCGAACCCTAGGTGCTAGGGCTGGCCTATGTAGATGTCATAGTCGGTCCGGACTAGCAATTGATCTACGAGGAGAAGCAACCCCCATTTCTCGCGCAGAAGCCAAGATGCGACGGGCAACTGAAAAACTCGAATACTGTGAGTGAAAGCAAAGACGCCGCAAACCACCGCCGATAATCTTGGCAGAGCTTTGCGCACAGATGGTCGTTTTTGCTGAAGAGCGTCGCGGTGGCATGGTATGGAGCTATCTGATCCGACAGTCTATTAACATATAGGCCTACCATGGGCCCGAGGCAGGGCTCTTAGAGAGAGGCGGACCGTTAGGAGATAGAGCTGGGAAAGGGGGTAGAGATAAACAGCATCGGATACTGCGCCGTAAATACGAACAACAACCGCCTCCTCTCCAAACGGCCGATCGCGTTTTCTTCCGAACTAGATCTCAGGCGAATAGCATTAGGAAACAGACCACGCATGGTTATCGCACAAAACGATAAGGGGTATATTCAATTTTGTGATACTCAGCTTCAGCTACTCTAGTTGGATAACGTGGGCTTCCTTTCCTTCAAAGAAATTCTTTAGATTCTCTAATTCAGGACGTTTGATATCAGGGTATTCTGCCTGAGTTGTCTCTAAAATTCGTCTCGTATCAATGTGGAACAGCCCTAGGCGCCTAAATCGAGGTAGATCTTGATCAATTGAGGCGTGTATAGGTTCAAGAACAAGTCCAACCGGCCCGCGCTTTTTAAGGCCAACGCAATGTCCAACCTCAAGAAGCTGTACGGGCGCTCGAAGCCGACAATTTTTAAACAGCCCACTAAGGGAATTGGATGTGTCCGGATATATAGTAGCGAGTTGCACTTTCCTCGTGTTGGTGTCCGTATCTTGAGGCTCTTCATTACGATCAATTTCCAATGTTCCATCTACTAAATTCCAGAAAGCCCGCCTCATTCGTCCCTTTAACGTCAATGTGGCATGGTTCACGGAGCCACATTTCGCGCTGGTACTCGTAAGCCTGACGTCGGCATCTAGCAGAACAGCTCGGCAATCTCGATTACAGGCCCGGCCGAAAATGAATGAGACGCCACAATTGACGCCCACCCAGGACCACGATGGCCCTTGATAAATCTCAGGGGTCGGTTGTAATCTTCCACGGTCTTCCACCCCACCGACTGCGCGCCAGCATAGCATACTAGGCAGAGTTGACTTCCACATTCCCGCCAGGTATTCCTCAGTCTCGTCCCGTGCATCGTTTCTCATGTGTGATAAGAATATCTCCGCAACCCCCGATATGGCTAGGATGCGGTCTGTTGGCACGGATAGTAGTCGTGGGGTGTATTCGCCTAACACCGTCTCCCATCGATTGTCCAGCCAGTCGCGGACCCAGGCGGTGCTAGAGCGCTGTATAGAAAATTGCGCCAGGTCGGCAAGAAGGTCGGCGTACAGGTACGACATCTGTGTCTTGTGCCCTTCATGATTTTTATCCCATCTCCAGCCGTCTACGTAGCTATCACTGGAGGCGGAAGAAGTTGCACACGTCCATCCTGTTTGCAGGCTGCCAAACTCGACAACTCTGTTGGAAAGATATCGTTCTTGCAAAGTCCATGCTCGGGAATCGATAGGTTCACTGCTATTTCTGCTACCTTCAATGTGTGTCAGATAAGCTGACCCTACCGTTCGATCCTTGCCGGGACATCGAAAAGGAAGTCGCACAGCTAGTAATGTCCGAGATGTTAGATTGATTTCTCCCAGGAATCCGTCTATGGCTCGGCTAGCTCGCGACGCGATGATCGTTACATTGGCTTGGCTATAGATGCGCGCCATGTCAGCAATTTGCACTACTTTATCATCCTCATCATCTTGGACAATGCACATCGAATCCACCCACTAGAACTCCTGAAGTCAGTTATTGACATCTTCATCATGGCTTATGAGGTTTTAATCACACTCTGAGCCTATAAAATAAAGTCGATACTTGAATAATTGATGAAGAAAAAGGAACTGCGGGAGACACTCACGAGACACTCGAGGCCGAGAGCTACGGTCACCTTAATAGCATCTTGAAGAGATCTAGAAAGTTTGCACCACTGAAGAGAAAAGTCGCTATACTGCATCCGCGCCTTCGTCGTCTTGTAGAGCTGGTCACCACCCCAGCAATAGCTGAGGGCAGCGAATGGCTCAATCGACTCACTCACAGTCGTTGTTGTGTCGAGCGTGACGTGAAAATCGCATGAGCCACAGCCGCTGGAAATACGCAAAACACGCAACGGCATGTAATTCTGCGAGACGGCTCTGCATTTCGCATGTGAGGTTTGACACTTCTGCAGCCATTTCCGAACGTGTCTGAGGCTTTCGGCCGACCCGGGAAAACGGTTGATGGGCCGATTCCGAATGAGATGGCCTGCATCGTCGTCTGGCATGGTTTTTGTCAGCTATCTCATATGACAAGTATCAATAGCCCTTTATGTACCTGGAGTCGTGAAAACGTCGACTGAGCATCGTCCCAATACGAGACATTTACCCCAATGAGGGCGTGACGGAGCACCTTCTTCCCAAAGCCCAAAGAATGTAATTTCATCGACAGGATAGCGGTCGACTAGTGACATAGAATACGTTTCGGTGCACACTACTATACTTGAGGTATCTTTGCTCGCTTTCAGGACGCCATATCGTTCCCGATCAGAGGAAGGATCTCCTCCCCAGAGTGAATCCAGCCATAAACAAAGCTCACACCCGCTTGTAAGCCCATTTAGCACGTCCTCCAATGTGGCATCAAAGAAGAATATGTCAGAAGGGCTGCCCTGCTTATCGCGACCCGGATATAATGGTGGCTGCTGTTTTTCAAGGTCAATTGTGAACTTTTGACAATCATAACAGGAGTGAAAGTGCTCTGGCGGGATCATTGTTCTTCGATCGGAGGTTTGGGCCGCATTCGTTTGAAGCGGAGGCTGACAATTCCCTTGAGCCTTTAGATACGAAGCTTGCATATACTATCATCCATTAATATCTTTTGCATGTTGTAGGATTAAGAATCTTTCTATGTCTATTTAGCACACCCGGCCCGCCCCCAACGTACTACCCCGCTAGCAATGAGGGCGCCAAGACATACATCTCCAAGAACCATCCAAATCCACCTCCTCAAGGACTAACAAGATATGCTGTAGTCACATAAAATCTGATGGAAAAAAAAAAAAAAAAAAAAAAAAACTTTCAAAATTGAAATCAAATTCAGAAAAAATAAACCCCGTATATAATTCCTCATTTTTTCTCCTGGCGCCCACTTTCGACATACGCAAATATAGTGATGCTGCATAGCAATTCCTTCTATTGGCAGGACGCCTGTTGAGCTGAGAAGGTGCAGTTTCCTATAGAATTAAGTAAAAGCGTGTTCATCGCGTGTGAATATGCTACTTAAAGGATGTCCTTGCACGTATTGAAGACCCCGAGTGATACAATATGAATGGTATGGGCGATAAGCCTAGTCCAATAAATGCGAAAAGACTTGAAGCCCACCCTATGCCAAGTCCTTCATAGATATATAATGTAAATAAGGGAAACGCTGCACCAAATAGGAATCGTAGGATGCCGTTGGCTGCTATTGCAGAAGCGCCATAGTTTGCCCCATACGTATCGAGTAAGAATGTGATGCCGCCAAGCTAGAGAAGCATCAATATGAGGGTTGTCAGCGATAACAATAATACAATTGTACTTACAACAAGCGTGACCACCCCCCATCCGAAAGGAATTCCGGCTGCAATTGGAACTAAAGGGTGCACCTCCTGCCGTGCCGTCCATCCGAACCAAAACAAGGCAATGGGAATACCAGGGGCCCCGAGCATACTTGTATATAGCCTTTCCTCGGGCGGCGGCTTCTCCGGGGCGTAGGCTGCCTTTTTCTTCTGATACACCGTTTTATCAACGATGGCAAATGTGAGGATGGCAAGCCACGTACCGATAAAGATGCCCAAGAATGCGAGGCCTATCTGAGAAGAGGAGAAATCATAGACGCGACCGAAGACATATGGGTAGCTTTCGAAAAACGCATACAGAACGCCAAACACAAAAGCATGGTACACGGATACACTTGTGACAATAGGCTCTGTAGCCAGCATTTTCAACGGACGACCTAATGTGACCACCAGCAGTGTTTTGAGAGCCGTACGAACAGGGGGTCTAGGCGGCCCGGGAACACCTAGGTGCTTCGCTCGGCGAGCGAGGATTATCTTTTTGCTGGTTTCCTTGCTAGGAAGCACCACGATCATGACAGGCCCGGTGATGAGAAGCAGCACCCACATAAGCCATCGCCAGTCACCGCGCGCCTCGATCGTGTAGCCGCCAATTAGCGGGCCCAGGCTAGGGCCGAGGAAGAAGGTGCTCACGATAAGGACGGATGCGAGACCACCGCCGTGCTCCATGTCCCAGATGTCCGCAACCGTACCCGCGCCGACGGCGAGCGACGGCGAGCCAAACATCCCGGACAGGAAACGAAATATGATCAAACTCTGTATGTTCCTAGAGAGGCCAGCACCCGCGGTGAAGAGGAGGAAGATGGGCAGCGTGATGAGGTACACGGCCTTGCGACCTTGAATCTCGGAGATAGGTGCGCCGATGACGGGGCCGAGAGCTAAACCGAGAGGATAAAGGGATAGCCCGACAAGAGCGACAGGGAGACTCACGCCAAATTCGTCCATGATGGCGGGAACACCCGGGCTGTAGATAGAAGTACCGAGACATCTGCTCTATCGTTAGTGACCCCATTGGCATTTCAAGGAGTGAATCTTACACGCAGAAGCCGTACAACGCTGGCAACGTCGTGTGGTATATTCTCGATTTGAGACTCCAATTCTTGGGATTGGCTGCATCGGCAGGGCCATCCCAGTCGGTGACGGCATCGGGATGGTTTCGAGGAGATACTGGTGGTAATACGTTGCCGGGTTTCGACCGGTCGATGTCCGTTTTCTCTAGCATAGTAGAGCTCAGAGGAACTTTGGAATAGAGGGCCCTGGGCGGTAAAGGCTCGGGCTGGGCCCTGGTGGATTTGGTGATGCAGTCCCGAAGAGAAGACCGTGGTAGTCTCAGAACCGAGAAGTTCTCAAAGACCAGTGACAATAGGTGCAGTCTTAAAAGCAGGATTCATGTAGGACTAAAGATTATAAAGGAAAAAAATGAGAGCGCGCCGCAGGCTTGGATAGTACCTAGGTATGTTATGGTAATATGAAGGTTGTGTAGCACCAACTCCTAGGGTTTATAGTGGATGAGATAACGAGTGCTACTCCCCTCTCCAGTACTGGGCAGTGCCTAAGTTCACCTGCAGAAGCCTGAAAATTGGTTACAGCACATGTCTTGAAAGACATGCGCTGCCTAACAGTCAAGTAGCACTGTGTCAAATGGATAAGTCGTGCGTGTACCTCACCATTGTGATGCAGCCACACAGGGCCTATGACTGAATTATACGGGAAATGCGCTAGGGTACCCGTTTAGGGAAAGATTATCTCGCGACATACAGTGACCTTTGGGTAAGTAATAAGTGTACACCTTGTGTTCGGCTGTCCAGCTATTAGCGCCCAGACATGTTGAGGAGAACACAGGACATGCTGCCTACGTAGTGAGAGATTGCATCGAACTGAAGGCCTATACAGAATTCACACGTTTGCAGCACAGCACCGGGTTTTGTTTTGCTGCTTATTTCACCTATGGGGTCTACGGCTCACTTGATCTAAACTTCTGCTATTCGCAGTGTACTACATGCTTTGATACTGGCGAGGCGTTGAGTACTCAAGCCTCATCTTCAATATAAGAAAGGTTTGAGGCCTCGGGCCTCACATTTCATCTATTCAGCCCAGGATGCAAGTCTTTACAGCAATGGGCAACGTAAGTCGACTTCCGCTGTCTCCGAACGTCAATTCCTAATGCATAGATAAATCGAGTATGTCTAGTGCCATTTCAGGAAGATTATTAGGGAATTTTCAACACCTTAGAAGATTATCCGTAGTTCGAATCTACCATTCGAAACACTACCTAGTTAGCCCTTGTTGGTCGGTACAAAGTTTGGTCTTGCCATGGCCATAGCTTTCTCAATTTCCCACTCCCAAGCGGTAAGAGTTTTTTCGTCCTTCTTGCTGTCGTTGGCCCCATCGATACCGATTAGTGCTTTCATGCTTGCAGTGCGCTCTGGCCTAGCAAGATACACCAAGCTGTATTTATCGATGAAGCGCTGATGCCCCGGCGCATGCGAGACTCGATGCATGCTACTGCGAAGCAGGCCGCCAGTCCACTGTGACATGGCGTCACCAATGTTGACGATTAAGCAACCGGGCTGCGGACGTACCCAAGACCATGCATCTTCGTCTGTCGGAAGCCTTCCGGGTTGAAGGATCTGGAGACCACCCACGACATTCGCAAGCAGCGTGATGGTTCCAAAGTCGGTGTGGTGAATTAAGGCGGTTCGAAGATCATCTGATTCCGGACTTGCGAGCGCCTTCAGGAATCGAATGACGGTACCAGACAGCTTCGTGGGTGATTGCAATGCCGTGAAAGTGTCTCGAGGTAGCTTCAACTGCGTGGCGAGGGACGAATTCAGAGTAGCAACAATATCTTGGCAATGCTTCAGGTATGAGGTAATCAATGGAAGGTGAGGGTAGAGTGTAGGTGGTAGCTTTTGCAAGGTCGCGTTTCCCATGAGGCCGTCTTGCCCCAGATTGAAGGACTCATAGCGGTCTGGTTCATCCTTTTCTGTCTTGGCTTGGCCGAGCGGCTTGAACCTTCAGAACGTGAGAAAGAAATCATGGAAGAGGTAGAATACTCTCGATTATAGTTCGGCTTACCCTAGAAGGCTCCTGGGAAAATCATGTTGAAACTCTTCCTTTATCTCTCTGGGGAGGTTTAGGGTCTCCTGACACACGCCAAAGAGTTCGTCGATTTCTTGAATCAGCACCTCTCCTATGTCATCTCCATGTAAATCAAGCAGGAAGAAGCCTAGGTCTTGGCACGTTTCAAGTAAATCCTTTTCTGCCTGGTCTTGTCTTGATCGAAGGGATTGAAGAGAGATGGTTGTCATAACCGCAGTGGGTACATCTTGAGGAAAGGAGGGGATGCCCCTGAAAAGTGCCTTCGAAGCCATAATAGCGATTGGATAAACCACAGATGGGCTTCGAAGAACGTTTTCTGCGTGAGTTTCCGTTGATCGCAATAAAAATAGATAGATGTAGCAATCAAGTTGGAGCTATAGGTGCCGTCCATCGAATTAGCATAGCTCGCGCGAAGAGGCATTGTTCTCGGCATATGGATGAGCCGCTCGGTCGCGGGGTCTGGGTACCCCGCGGCCTCTTTGCCACAGCCGATGGTGGTTTGGGGGCTGATCACATCTTACATTGTTACCGCATCACATGCATTCTGATTAATCGCCCAAGACGTTTTCTGTCAACGACGTCTTTGTACCCTCGTATCCGGTACTTAATAGCACTAGCTGAGCTGCAATGTATTTCAGACAGTGATTGAGCCCAGGCAGTCAGGCCATTCGCCGAAGGGGCTTACAAGCCACCTTGTCACGGGCCATTTAGCTAATTAACAGCTGATTCGCTTCTGGCCGGAGGTCTTCTAGTACCGAGGTACGAAGTACTTAGAAAACCTAACGTTATAGTTGTCAGGTGAGATTTCTAAAAGAAGTCTTGCTAAACAGGAGCCATGTCAACTCTAGAGCCAAATCCAGATAATGTAGTAGGATGCTTCGGTTTTACAAGCTAAAAATATTTTTCGTCGGCATTGAAGGTTATATATTCTTAAGTTATCTAGCATCCCGAATCTAGAATAATGAAAACGAACATGGAAATTAAAGGTCAAAGGGGCGTGTGCATTCAAAATAAAGTCGATTGAGAGGAAGATTGGCAAGACCTGCTGTTATATATCTGGCTAGCTCTTCTCTAGCCCCTGATTAAGCTTCCTTTGTAGCAGCAAACATATTGTCCGGCTTCACTATCAAGTACGACTGGCCACCTCATCCTATAAGAAAATAACAGTATTCCTAGGGCTTGACATTTGTTCAAGATGCAGAATACCCTGACACGTGGTCATTTGAGATGGGCGTAAATGGCCGTTGCAAGGGTAAGTCACTTCTTAATTCAACCTGATCATCGGCCCGTGTGGTGTCCAAGTCCGTAAGTTGTGCATCCATTCCATAAGAACGAAACCAGCCGACGGTGGATGGTTTCAAGCCCTTAAAAGGGGAACCGATGGTCCTAATGGAAGAAATTGGGTACCTTTTGAAGCTTGTGCCGCGGTCATCTCCAGAGCCTTGATGATACTTTTTCGAAAAGTCTTGGGTCCGTTTGTATATAATTCTAAAAAGTGGCGCCGTTGCAGGGAGATTAGCGATGATCTCCGCCAAGTTTCGCTCTAGCAGCGAAAGAATGAAGAGTCTGTGCAGCGCCCAGCTATAATCCGGGTTTAAGAAATCAGGAACGAAGGCGAGATTGGCAACAGCGAGTGCGAAGACACTAGGATAGTATGTGTCAGTTTACCAGAGCCCAGTGCCACGGAGGTCACAGAGATTTATTCATACATGAGGCCGCATCCTGTTAAGCTAATGAGAAGAACCTTTCTTCTCAGAGCCATTTGTAAGTGCCCGAAAAAATATATCGGGGATAGTGCGTAAAACAAATCCGTGACGCTGCCGAGGACTAGGGCACCGGATAGCTTCGTTAGTCACAATATCTTCAAAACGGGGCATCAAGATGAATCAACCTGTTGATGCGATGTATGCAGCGACTAGTAGGCGTGGGCTTGAAACCTTCCCAGGTATTTCAGGGTGCCAGGCCTTTTCCAAAGGCTGTGTCTGAAGGAACCAAACAATAATGGTTAACAGGCTGGTCGCGGTGGTGATTGCCATCAGGGCGTAAAGAATCCACCTTGCCCATTGATGGACGCCGGTTATGAGCTGGAGCAGGAAGTAACTGATAGACATTTTGATGGACCAAAGGGCGACGCTTGCAACGGGAATAAGAATCAGAGTATACATCCTTGTTCTGCTTCTTTGCTCGCTTGTGAGGAATTGCAAGTGGCGACCATATCCAGAGTGTACAGATAGTACTTCAAGGGCGTTTCCCGTCAAATTGAATGCCTGATGAGATTTTAAGTGGGCTAGTCAGGGCTTTGAAGGTTGCTGAGTGCTTACAAGCCCAGTAAGGATGAGAAAGTCGTCAAGCCCAAGCTTCCTGGAAAGCCATAGCCTAGAACAGACACGGGTGCCCGTGGAGAGGCTGATGAGAACGATGAACAGTATCGCGAGTATCAATGTCTGTTGGCCAGTGTTTTCGTCCGCCAAATGAGGGTCGAAGACAACTGATCGGGGACCCATAGTCTAGCCAATAAGCTTCGATGCCTTGATTTACAGGGAAGTAATGTTGAGACGGGAATCTATCCGGCAGGCCTAGATCTCAAGTAGGGGTTCTCCTGTCGCTTCTGTCCAGAAACATTAGGAATAAGTGAGATTTAAGTGATCTAGGGGGGGGGGGCACAATCTTGCCAATTTCGACTAGGTATACTATCAAGTGAAACACATAAAATATTGACGCACATGTTTCGATTTGCATCTATTCTAAGAAACAAACCATGCATGATTACCTTTCCTTCAGGACTGCTCAAGTGAATGGGCATTGTCGCTGGTAGTTGTTGGATGGCTGATTGTTGGACCTGTGGGGGCCGTGAATTTGAAGTAGGTATGTACTTAGAACCTATGCGTAGGCCTGTGACGCCATATCTGTGGTACAGAGACCGGGATTAAAAAAGAGCCTGCAGCCCGGGAAGAGAGGGTCACTGCCCCCACCCCGCCCCCTTTGATGATCTTGCGGCTCTTCAAATACCACCACCTGCGGTCGCGGCCTTCATACCGCTTCTCACACCGGTTACCATCAAAGTCTCATTCTCACTGTACACACCACACCCTGGAAGGAGAAGCGTTAGTTCATCATGTCCACGGAGGCTCAGCAATCGGCATCCCTCGAAACTCACGAACGGTATTTCAAATCTCGGGGCATTAGCATCCTCCAAGCACCTTCGATCGTGACGTTCCTGCCATCAAGCCGCGAAGGTCCAAATCCAGCGAAAACCCCTGTTTTCTCGCGTGATACGCTGTTTCGTTATCTTCTTGATAATGAAAGAGCGATTCCACATCTCATAGGCTTCCATGAGGACCCGTTCCTTGGCTCTAGCCTTACATTTCCTGACCTCCCGTTTATCATCAAATCGGTGTCACTTGTCCTAGAGCTGAATGATGGCCTGCATGGATTCAATGGCACAGTGCACGGTGGAATGCTTTGTTCCATAATGGACGAAGCAATGGGGTCAATCTTTACTCAAAACGACATTCTAAACAGGGAGGCAAAGGCGAAAGGCTTGATTCCAGCAGACTCGGGAGAGATCACCGCGAACGCCACGGCGAGTATGGATGTGAGATTTCTCAGACCGCTGCCTACGCCAAAGGTGGTGCTTGTAACGGCTTCCCTAGATCGAGTAGAAGGGAGGCGACTAAGCCTGCATGTTCGTGTCACAGACAAGGACGGCAAGGAATACGCCACCTGCAACGGATCGTTTGTGACCCTCTCGAAAGCAAAAATTTGACAGTGCACATGGTCAGCGAATAATGGTGGCATGGTAGGGAAGCATCCAAGCGTGGAGGTCTACTATATATGCAGTGTCAAGTGCTAGCGTAGCAGCAAACAGATGCCGGTTTCTAGTCGATAAGAAATAAATTGATCGTTCCTATTATTATCTTGACTTACATATACCTACATCCATACAGTATGTGCTCTCCTCTAGTCGCATCCCGGAAGGTGCCCCGAGTCGAAATGAGTAATATTGTGGTGTACAGCATAATGCTCGTCAGCCATTTCTGCATGACGGCCAGCCCCGCGGCGGGTTTTCACGCCACCGTCTGCATGGAACAAACCAACGAATTTGAGGGGCAGGGTTCGATGGCGGCTCCTCCCCTCCCTTGGGACAAGCGTCAAGCCTGCCTCGGAGCGACGTCCCGGCAGCAAATCGCGGTCATGTTGGAAAGGCCTGTCCGCATAGGTATGTATCATACGGCCTGCGTACAAGTGGAGAGGCTTTGTTACTTTCATCCGATAACGACGTTGGTGATGGTGGGCATCGCCATTAATACTACCTACCTTAGGTACCTGGTAAGTATACCGTTTTTGATTGCTTATCCTACCAAGTACCAAGGAAGCCACAGTGCTTTTTCTTACTTACAAGTACGGAGTAATATATAGAATTATAGGTACAGTTGCCTACCTAGGTACCTACCTACCCTACCTACCTTAGGTAGTTGCACGTATGTAGTAGCTGAAGCCTTTTTTCTTTCTTTCAAATCTTGACTGATAATGCGATCCAAGGATGGCTGAGTAGATACTTAGGTACAGTATCTACGTAGACAGGGAGCCTTGCCTACCTACATGTACCTACCTAAGTAAGGAGGTATGCTGTACATAGAGCTGCTACAGTAGGTCCACTATAAATAAAGCTTGTAACTGCAGTGGGGTTCGTGGAGCAAATGCATGGCATCCTGGGGATCACTTGAACACCAGCAGTGCCTGCCTGCGTACATCAAGGCTCAATTGCCGTTCATGTCGGCTACCTACCTACTTAAGGCTTAGAAGTTAGTAAGCGCTTGTCAATGCATTTACAGCTCGCAGAACGCAACCTCTTCAAAGCTGGTGGCATACCTACAGTACATCCCTTGTGGTCTAACTTAGGTACCATAACTGCAGATCCTGCTTGATGCTGACCGTTTCTAGCGGTAAAATGGGAATACTTCATGTTTAACGAAGGAAGGCCGAAGGTAAATCACATGCACATGCTTCAACTATTAAACGCCCCAGCAAGAATAGTGTCTCCGTCAGAACCTGCTAAACTATCATCGGAAGCACATGTAACTAACTACTTGTTGACTTTGATTTTGATTCGTGTGAGAATCTTTGGACATGTCATCACCTGAACCCTTTCCTAATTCACGGCGCCGCGTTGCCATCGTCGGTGGGGGGATCTCGGGGATCGCATGCTCTTGGGAACTACGGAAGCATGATTGCATTGTCGATATCTACGAGGCAGAAGATAGACTTGGTGGGCACGCAAACTCGGTAAAATTCTCAGGGAATGGAAAAAGCGTCGACGTAGACACTGGATTTGTGGTCATGGACGAGTCGACCTATCGTGAGTAGCATTGTTTTAGTCGGCTGGGTACTAAGTGTTTTCATCGCTAATGTAATGCCAAGCCCATTTTCATGAGTTTCTCATGGAACTGGGGGTGCGGACTATCCCTACTGATATGTCATTCGGCGTGTCTACTTCAGACGAAGCTGGGATTGAATGGAGCAGCAGTTCAGTCTGGGGCTTTGTTCAGAAGCTGTCAAACCTGTTCAGCTTTGGCTTCTGGCGGTTGGTCCTAGGCATGATATGGTTTAGCATCTTTGCAGAGGACATCCTTGAGGAACCAAGCATCTCAGAAGATGATAAACATTGCGATATACTAGTTGAAACCGCCGATGGGCTTTCGAGGCCAGCACGCTATGAGACCATTGGCAGTTATCTTCGAAGAAAGGGCTACTCTGCATCGTTTATCACTTACGCCTTAATCCCGATGATAGCGTCGCCGTGGTGCGCAGACCCGGAGGAATTTGCGCAGACTTTTCCTGCCAAGCTGATAATTCAATTCATGTAAGCCCATAGAAGTTCCCACGCTCACACCCAGGAACACTCGGGCCTTGGGGTTAACAGAGCAATTCATAGGCTAGAACATGGTTTATTGGACACTATCATGGATAAACTCAGTTGGCGTTCATTTCGAAATGGCTCTAAAACCTACGTAGACGCTTTTCAAAAAAGGATGTCTTCCCAGCATCAAATACACCTCAATGCAGCTGTACATCAGGTGGTACGAACGCACGATGGCGTCGCGCTGGGTTTTGCAAACGGCACATCAAAATGCTATGACCATGTGGTCCTTGCTATCCACGCTAACCAGGCATTAAACCTTCTCGGAAAAGACGCTACAGCTCTTGAGCATAAAATCCTGAGCAGTTTCAAAACGACGAGGAACGTATGCGTTCTGCACTCAGATATATCCGTAAGTCTACTTGCCCTTTTTCTCCTTCTTTTTAAGTCTCTACACTCTAGTAACACCACATTCCTAAATCTACGTTCTAAGTATCCTCATAGCTACTACCGAGATCCCCAACGGCGTGTGCGGCATGGAACTGCTTCCTTGACACCAACCATTCCTGCGCGGAATACAACTCACAGGATGAATGCTTCAAACCACTGTGTAAATCTGTATCTAGAATGTCTGTCACTTTTGATATAAATAGGCTCCAAGGAATTCCATTCCCAGGGACGCCAGATAGCCCTGGCCGCATACTGGTTACGATGAACCCCCATCGCATTCCCCGCTTCCAGCAGGGTAGTTACGAGTACTATCATCCACTCATCAGCTCAGACAGTGTCAATATGAGCCATCACATGCACATGATTAATGGCGTTGATAAAGTTAGTTTCGCCGGGGCATGGATGGGGTTCGGATTCCATGAAGACGGCTTTAATGCCGGGGTGCATGCAGCTCGTCTCTTCGTTTACGGCTTCGAAACCGCCGGCAAACTGGATTTATTTTCACCCACGAAGAGGCAGCCCAAGAGACGATTTTGGTTGGTGAAAAGGGTGTTAAGAATGGTCGTGAGTTTTGTCAATTGGTGTCGGCTGGGCGATACATCTAGTACACGGGGTTGATATTGCCAGGTCTGACAGTGAAGGAGAGTAAGATTTTTACTACGACCCACAATAAGCACCATTGTATGAGAAGGGGAACTTCGAACCTTGAGACTAAAATAAAGTATATTAGCTCTATTCCATCTTCAAAAAGTTGACTGTGCGGTAATGTTCAGAGAGGGGCTGCTTCTTGGTGTGAGACGGAAAAATCTAAGTCGTTCCCTAATTACCTTACTGATATTCCCTGTGAGCACATAGCTAAACGGATTCTTCAAGCATGTAGAATGGATGTTGGAAAGCTTTCCCATTTAAAGGGACACACATAATGAGCCGATTTTTGGGCATATATCCCTAGCACGTACATATTAGTAGGTGGACGAAGAAATTCAGGGGGCGCGGCATGTGTCGGTAGATATTCCCCAATTGACCACGGCGTCTCTCATTGGTCGCGACTAGCCCCATGGGCTATAAATTGATGGGAACGGGGCGCTCTAAAACGACTGAACACCATCCGGCATTGGATTTCAATCTTCTAATCTGGCAACTTTATTGAAATCATCTATAACCATTCTTGAGCCTGGAGCCCGCCTCCCTCCACTCGACACTCTATATCTCTTTCCATATAAATGATCTGGCTCCTCATGGAATATCGGGAACTACAGACATCTTATTTTAAGTACGTCGCCACCCTGCTAACACAGTGGTTGCCACTCCCAATCATCCTCATTGGCATATATTATGGCTTTATTCACGGGCAGACCAAATCCCCTAAGCCGCTTTCAAAAACACAGTTCATAGGATCTCATGCAGTCTCTATTCATAAGACACAAATATTGAGGTGCAAAATATCCCATCGGCGATTATTTCCTATTCATCATGCGTTCACATACTCCTGTTTGTCAGTGGGGATTCCAGTAAGAAGTCCGAGCTCAACCTGGATTCTTTCCGTTGATACAACTAATTGGTGGAAACGGGGCTGGTTTCATGTGACAGCAAGGGATCATCTGAGTCGAGACAGCAAGGCAAAAACTCTGTCTGAGTCCTTGAATGAATACATAAAGGTGCAGGTAGGTCGCTTCTTTCATCTTTCTAGTGAGATGTCGAATCACAATCTCACTATTTTCATTCACAGGGACTAGATCCGGATAATTTTCCACATGTGTACCTACTTACAACCCCCAGGGTACTTAATTACCGGTTCAGCCCAGCGTCATTTTGGTATCTTTACACGGCGGATTTCATTCTTCATCATGTCATAGCAGAAGTCAACAACACGTTTGGGGAGCGGCGAGTGTATCTGTTTTCCACACGAGAGAACGGCCATGGAGAAAATGATAATGGCATGTTCAAACAATCGTCTGTGAAAGACTTTCACGTCTCACCATTCAACTCCAGGAAAGGGATTTATCAACTTTCTACGGCGAGCCCACAAATGACCGAAAGGGTGTCCGTCGATGTGACTCTATTCTCTTCGAAAGGTCATCCGAAACTGGTAACTCGATGGTGGTCAGACGAACAAGCAATAGATCCTACCGATTCCTCGATCCCATACCTTCTTTGGTGCTTGATATGTTGGAGCTGGACTATATTAGCAATCTGTGAGTTTCTAAAATATCAAATAGTTCGAAGCTGACTGGTCATAGTCCCAAGAATTTTTTTTCAAGCCAGTCTATTGGCAAAAGTTCGTAATCTTCATATTTGGTACCGCCCAGAGCCAAAGGAAACAGCAATCCCCAGAAAAGCTACTAGCTGCGAGCGCTTTCTGGCCTCAGTCTTCATCGAATATCTTCTGTTTCTGGTTAGCACATTGCCACGGAGCTTGGACATTATGGTTCGCAGCCCCGGTGCAATTCATGATCGCATCATCTCATCCAAAGATGGCTCCGCTCAGCTACATCAGTCCCAACAAGCAGGCTACGTAGAGATAAGGATACATGCACCAAACTTCTACCGCCAGCTGCTCAGTAGCGGGAGGTTGTCGACTCTTTTGTTACACGCGCTACGTCACCCTTGGGAAGAAAATCGCACTGTCTGGTCCAACGACGCAACCCTCTTATTGACGTTGCTCCAAGAGGCGGAGGACCTCAGATACCGGCAAGTACCCGAACAACCCGCGAAGAAGAATACGATAGTAGCATTGTTATTGCGGATGGCATGGGGAGCTCATAGACGGCTCCAGTCAACTCAGACTATGTCAGCAGTCTATCCCAGTCCCGGGCTACCTAAGGGACGCAATAGTACCTCTCGCCAAAGTTCACAATCAGCTGATGGGCCCCTTCAACTAGGCACACAGTGTTTCCTACATGCATATGTAGATAGTCATTGCACCCCACTAGTGCAAGTGCAATACATGTTGACTACGTTATACCTCCAGTGGAGGACTTGGATGTCGGCTTTTCTTGGTGGCGAATAGGAGGGTTCCATCTCCTTTGATTGGAGAAGAAAATAGAAGTTTCACGAACACCGTGGTCCGTCTAAGCCTAGTGATTGCGTATCTCCAACTCTTCATTTAAATTGAGTTATGTTTCACTGCATTATCTAACAAAAAACGTTCTCTAGTTTGCGCAGAAGCAGTCTTGCTTATGATGGGATTAGGCGTTGGTGGGTGTCACACACCGACAGGACGTTACATCTCAGCGGCTGACTCACACGCATAAGCACTCACTCACCGCGAATCGGGCAACCCGACCCAAAAGCGCTGCATTTTGTGAAGTGTAACGCTCTGGTAGCACATTTTCTCGTGCTGCCTAATACTGTAGGATCCGGCTATGGCTTGCCCAATAGAAACGTCCTGGTGTCAAAGAGCCTGATGCGGGCTTATGACGCGATGCATATACAGCCACAATAAGTAGGTCTGGTGAGTTGGATCGGCATTCTATCTATATTTAGCATGTCTAAAACCTATCGGCCTCGGGCTCCAACCTAACAGAGACATACATATAAAAATACAACGAACAAGGCAGCTGTGACGTCACAAAATGCACGAAGTAATATATAGAACGGCGCACATCACTACACCTTCGTCTGGATAAAAAGGTAACATCCTACTGCCCCGATGCAAAAGGGGTTTCACAACAGCTAGAACAACCTTCGCCACTGCTCTTATATATGGTAGCTGTGAAAAAAATGTCACCTCCTCCTATGTTAGGCAACTCATAGCGTGCATCATCTTTTCGGCCCGTGATCGAATCATGCCTGGTACACCCTCTCATCCAACCACTAGGAACAAGCCGTCTTGCTGAAGAAGCGGTGTACAGATTAGAAAGTCCTGCTGCACTAATCGATTCTGTGAGGCGACGAAGGACGATCGACGTAATCCCTGATCAGTGGCATCGTGTCCGTTTGGGGAGCATCCAAGGATCTCTTCGGTCGACATGCTCTCATATTGAATCATTAGAGGAGCCGGAGTGTTAGTAAGGATCACGCTACCCAATGAATCATGAACGTGACAAGGATTTGTGGGCAATTGAGTTTCTACGTTGAGTTCTATCCTAGACGAATATCGCTAACCAATTGACATGCCTCTCTAGCGACCATTTCTCCAGGCAATATTAAAGGGGCTGAAGCTAGATTAACTAGGCACCAGTCACCGCATCATCTAAGGTAATATATTATGCCCAGAGTCGGATGAATTTATCGTAAACGCTGCGAGTGATCAATCTTGCGACACTAACTGTCTTAGCCGAGTGGTTATGACTTTGGAACCAAAACCAACCTCGACGTGAAAAGAGACCTCGGCTCGGCTATCTTATGTTATTTTACCATTCTCATGAAACTAGGCCAACTCAACCATAATGTCCTCCATGAAAACGTCCGAACCGGCCAACGAGTTGATTGACGGCTACGGCAACGTATTCAAGATTCCAGACTATACTATGCACGACATCCATAAAGCCATTCCAAAACACTGCTACGAGCGTTCAACTATTAAAGGCATATCCTATGTCTTGAGGGACGTAGCGAGCACATATTTTGTCTTTCGCCTTTTCTATACCTTCGTGACCCCTGACAATATCCCCTCTACCCCCGTCCGTACGTTGCTTTGGGGACTATACACCTTCATTCAAGGACTTTTTGGTCTAGGCCTCTGGGTCCTTGGCCACGAATGCAGCCATCAAACCTTGACGGCTTCTAAGGCTTTGAACGATACAATTGGATTCCTCTTACACTCGGCTCTCTTTTCCCCATACTTCAGCTGGACGATCACACATCGTAGACACCATCGATTCCACAACAACATGGTAGAAGACGTGGTTTGGAATCCTCCCACACGAGAGGAATATGCCAGTCTTCTCGGCAAGCTATCACATGAGATATCTGAAATAGGCGAAGAAACACCGATTGTCAGTCTGTTGTGGCTAATCGCTCAACAAACAGTAGGTTGGCCTAATTATCTTATAACCAACGTCACCGGACACAAGTTTCTAGGCAAGCAGAATGGACTGTTCACGGGCGCCAACCACTTCAGTCCGGCCAGCCCATTCTTCAAGCCGAAAGACGCGAAGCTTATCTTGCTAAGTGATCTTGGTTTAGCTGCCACGGTTCTCTGTCTTGTCTATCTTTCTCGGGCCTGTGGCTGGGTGAACTTACTTGTATGGTACTTCCTACCATACCTATGGGTTAATAATTGGATTGGTAAGCTTGCACATTCAGCCTTGCTCTCCGTCACCCGAACATGCCGATATACTGACAGCACCGCTCTCAGCTGCCATCACCTTCCTTCACCACACCGACCCTTCTGTACCTCGTTACACTCCCGCTCTCTGGACATACACATTGGGTGCCGCCGCAACCATTGATCGAGACTTTGGCTTCATTGGCAAGCACATATTCCATGGAATAATCGAGACTCACGTCTTACATCACTCCGTGACTACTATTCCCTTTTACCACGCTTTCGAAGCAACTGAAGCTATCAAATTGGTCATGGGTCGCCATTACCGCTCTGATACAGAGAGGGGCCCCATGGGTTTCATCCGCGCAGTGTGGAGAAACCTGCGATGGTGTCAATGGGTTGAGCCTGCAGAAGGTGCGCGAAGAGATGTACTATTTTTCCGGAACAGAAACGGTCTCGGCACACAACCAATGAAGCTGCAACGTCAGGTTGCCCGTGGAAATTGAGCTTGGTTAAGTGGCTAGAGGTCTACTATCGTCGGCTAGATGAGATTGTAAAATCGTTGTGCTATTATTGGCTAATAGGGGCGCTGGAAATTGGGTACCACCGTACCTACTTAGTAGGTATTGGGGTTCTCGTGTTTCTTAATTATTCTATAGGGATGCCCTCTCTTTTGTAATACTACGGATCGAGATATACATTTTATATAAACCTACCACCTACCTTAGGTAGGTAGGTACGCACAGAAACCTAGTACGGGGAGTAGATGGACTTATGTATCCAGGCGGAATTATCTGCGTATGCGGGTTAGCCTTTTAAGTAGGATTAGCTCGTGGCTGACTTAGTCTATGTGTGGCGTAGGTGGGATTTGCTATTAACAATGATATCGAAATGCTGTGAGCTTTTGAAGCAACATAGCAAGATCTTAAGAAATACAGCCAAATTTTACTCTTGGGAAGCGTGAATATGGCTTCTATAGCATAAAGTTTTAGCGGGCGCTTAAAGAGGTGTAATAGTGTGATACCCCCCCGCCGACGCCTCGATACTTCAGTTGAAACGGCAGTCACTTATCATTTTACTCCGCTACTGTCTCGCCAATAGTATCAGACTGCGTATGGAAAATACAAATATTAAGTAACTATATAGGGAGTAAATGTGATATAACGATCTGTAGCCTTCCTCATCCCTTCGTTCTTGCGTCATGCCAAAAGATATCATAGCTTCTTTTATCGACCAGGACGCTTAATTCATGAATTAATATAACAAAGACACGAATGCTTCAATCTCGGAAGTACTACTTCAATCATTAATATGTACCAACCTGCGAGTCCGTCTACGCGGCTACAGTCATTGAACGACCCGAAAAGTGGGAAAAAAAAAAAAAAAAAAAAAAAAAAAAAACGTTGTTGGTAGATTGGCACTGGTAAACATGGCAGAGGTGAACTTCGTCGTCACCGGATTCGCGGTACGTGCAGCCCCTAAGTTTGTCCAAAATCTCGAGGTATTTATCTTCTCCTTCAAGGGCTCATGTTATTACATTGCCGATGCAGCCATGGGGATCACATGCTCCGCTTCCCAACTTGACCATCAACACGTCTTGGCAGATCGCAAACGCCCTACCCCGCGTCATATTCCGCCACGGCAAGCCAGATATCCGCATCCTCACGTATCAAACACCCATCAAAGCGTCATGGGAAACGGCGAGGAAGACCGCGCCGGTCTTGTGGGAGGCTAGGAAGGCTGACTACGGGATTTTTGTTGAGCCGAACCATTCCGAGACTTTCCACATCGATGCCATGATCCATCTAGGCATGGATGACGACCCCGAGGCTCCCTTCTCTCTTGAGAAAATGGCTTACAAGGGCGGATTCGAAGATTCCGACGTGGATAATAAGACGCCCTCAGAAGAGGACCTGACAGGCGGGGGAGCTTGGAATAGCTGTCCCAATTTGTTGGAGACGGACTTGCATGTGGACGGGATCTTGAAGCAAGTGTTATCCACAACGCATGTAAGGAATATACCGCGTCACTCGTTAGCCGTTCCACTTTCTCCTACATGTTGCTGATGATGGTTTGCAGGACGCCGAAATACGCACATCGACAGATCCGGGTCGCTATCTCTGCGCGTACCTGTACTATGCATCGTTAGCAGCCGTCCATGTGCGCGGCGAGATGAAGAGAGATCTTTTCGTGCATGTACCCCCAAAAAGCGGCAGCCAAGATATCGGAAAGGGCGTAAGCGTGATTTCGAAAGTGATAGAGGCTATAGCAGATCAATTGCTGGATAGTAGTCGTGGGACGCCGTCTACTTCTCGTCCCGCCTCGGATCTGGTGTCCAAGTAGACCTATCGCTTTACATTTCCCATAAGCCGTAAGAGATGATTGATTGAAAGTAGCGCAAGGAGTTGGTTTGAAAGCCGTGGCATTACTAGGTAGAAACTGGGATCTCTCTCTCTCTTGATTGCCGTTGGGATTGGGAGCAACTAGCCCACTTCATGTAGATTTCCACAATTCTACTACTACATTTTCTTGAGCACATATTTAGGTATACGATTCGAGCCCTTGCACCATCCTGACTGAGGCATCCTTGGATCGTGACTCCATGCATCTACCTACAGATGTATAATAACCCCTTAATAACATTTCTCCAAACGAGTATTTGATGATTCCGCCTCGCTCAATCTAATATCATCGCTAGTGTCAAAAGAAGGCCAAAAACTTCAGCCTCCGTTCTTCATCTGTCATCTTGCTGAATAGCTCAACGTCCTTTTCCTTTACCTTCACGTACTTGTCCACCAGTGCCTCGCCAAGCTTGTCTTTAAGTTCATAACTCGACTTGAGAAGGTTGATAGATTCAAGCATAGAGCTCGGCAGATTTTCGCTGATTCCGTAGCCCGCCAGCTCTGAGCCAGTTAATGTCTCCGGAAAGACGGGGCAGTCTTTCCAGATCAATGGTCGTTCGGTCATGACGCCTGACAAAGCTGCCGCGAGCACAGCGGCATGACAGATATAAAAGTTAGCAGTGGAATCCGCTGGACGGAATTCCCAGTGACCTGGGCCGACCGCTCTTAGTGGAAGATCTCGATTCTCTGTGCCCCATCCAACCCATCTCCCCGTGCCATCATCTTCCACCCGATGATAGCTGTCATAGCTAGGCAGGCCAAAAGCGCACAAAACTCTCAGCTGCCCCAATATTCCGGCAAGGAAATGATCCGCTTTGTCTTGGGGCGTAACAGATATGTGCATGTGCAGGCCATTGGTGGGATAACGGGACAGGAGGGGTTTCGGTGTCAACGTCGCCTTTCGATTGTAGCGTATAGCAATGGTGCGAATGGCTTCCTGGGCATACACTAGAGCATCAACCGCGGCCATCGGAGACATCGGTTCAAGAGAGAACTCCAGCTGGTCCGTAGCCTCTGTGTGCATGTGATGGAGGGGCACGTCAGCCGCCTCGAGCGCGTCGATAATCTCTTCAACAAGGGGAAGATTCGAGCCCCGGATACCAGCGCTCATCGAGAAGCCTTCAATCCGATCCAAGGTTTTGGGAATCTGCAGTGAGTCGTCCAGCAGCACTGTCTCCAGCTCAAAGCCGATCTGAACTCCGAGGCCGTGACCCCGGACTTGCTCGGACACTCGAGCCAGAAGTCTTCGGGGGCACATTGAGAAGGGCTCACCGCTGCCGGACTGGGTGAGCGAGCACATGACCATAGCATGACCGGAGGCATAAGCGCAGATACGGAGGGATTCCCACTTAGGGTGCAACTCCCACACCTGCGGAGGTGACGCGTCACATCCGGGAGCGGTAGAGAGTGGGATGACCAACGAGTTCACCGGTACTTTGTAGGGCTTCGTGTCGAGGGTCATTCTCAGTGCTTTAGCCGCCGTGATTAAGCGGCAGTGAATGACGCCAGAGTAGTCCACCCATTGCAAACGAATGTACTTGATGTCGGTGTGCGACTTGAGGAACTGTTGAAGCATTTTCAGCGCAAAGGGGGGTTGTTAGAGGAAACTTCAGGGGGTTTAAAACTCCTGCGATGCTTATGTAGGGCGTTGCGTCGTTCTGAGCATTCGATTTGGAAACAAACCAAAGGCTACTATGCCTCCTAGGTAGGTTAAAACAGAGGTGTACAGTTTATAATACCAGTAACAAGCACTGGTCTTGCGTCCTTTAGTGAATGAAAGTGGGAACTCTGAAAACTGCGGCTCTCCACAATTACTATCGAATATTTTGAGACTTATTCTTGCCGAGTATTAACATATGGTTCTATGAAGGCATTCTAAACGCAAAGGAAGTCTAAGCCGTTGCTTTGTATCTTCGCATTTCGACTCCTTATCATGTTCCCGTCTATCACAATGATAAGCACCCTCGTTGCAATGGTATTGTCTCTCCTGCACCAAATCAACGCCTATATTGGTGCCCATCTTCACGACGAGACAACAAGAACGACCCAGTCACGCCCAACAAGTGAAAATTCTCAGCCCGATGTTGCGGGTTCAGATCAGCATGTTATATCGGAATCGGTACCGCCGGAAGGAAGCCCAAATTCCTCTCAAATCATCCCACTCTCCGTACGCGAACATTGGATGCGACACGCTAACCACGTGCTCCGTGGCCTCGGATCGCCTTGTCCCTTCGCTGCCTTTGCTTCCATCATCGTCAACCACACGGACACATCTTCGTCCCCTCTTGGCCGGTTCGTTTGTATCGGGGTCAATTCGGGATCGCGGCGAGGCAATCCGATCCTGCACGGTGAGATTGACGCCATCAACCGCTGCTCCGAAGTGCTCCAGGGTCCACATTTCGGCCTCACTTCCAAGGAGGCTCGGCTCGCTTTCCGCGACTTGACAATCTATACCAACGCTGAGCCGTGCTCCATGTGCGCCAGTGCCATTCGCTGGGCTGGTTTTCGAGAATGCGTATACGGCACCAGCATCGAGACGCTGGTACGGCTCGGGTGGCCACAGATAGGGGTGTCCAGTCGAGAAATATTTGCACGGAGCGGGCTATTGCCGTCAACGACGGCTCTGATTCCGGATGTGCTGACGGCCGAGACCGACCCCCTATTTTCGTGGCAGTTCGACGTTAACATGCCGCGTCCAGGGTATTAACTAGCATACGAAAACAATACTCTCTCGCTATTCTTACTGGCGGGGCTTAACTTACGGAATAATAAACACTCGGCACGAAAGCATCTGCTGATTCTTGTTTGCTAATCCTGTATTAGTTCATGGATTCTGTGGCACTGGTTCGGACTTTTGCGGCGCCGGTGTTTCCATGTACTATTCTCGGTTGAGAGATAATTAGGGTATTATCCCATATTCGGGTACAACTATTTGAGTACTCAGGGGGGTGAAGAGCATGGGTGCTCTGCCACGCAATAAAAACGGAGATGTTTCCCACCTTACCTATGAAGTAGTTGAGCTTGAAAGTAGCAGATATATATGTCTCATTTCTCTAATAAGTGCCCCTTCTATTCAGAACTACGAGAATGCTTTCATTAATTGCATTGTCAATAATATCTGAAATAAGTACCCTGTTTTTGTTGGCTATTCTTATCGTGCACTTATTAGCTTAGGTACTATTAATACCATTTACTAGCTCTGCAGCTAAGTGGTGGGGTATACATCTTTGAGTTAGCTCAGGCTCAGACATCGGCATTTTACCGTCAGCTCTCCCTCTTCAAGTTATGTCGCTAGCCCATCTCTTTAGACTGGTTTCGTTTCTAATTCTTGTCATAGCTATTATTGTGTCGGTGGTAATTCGCCGGCACGGTTCTGAGGCGGGCCACGCGGCTACTCGTAACAATCATCTGCGCGAGATGGACGACGGTGGACACCTCGTGACCTTGGCCAATCCCGCCCGTGAATATGTGACTCTGGACTACGAAAGATGCGCTAAACTGCACAACCGCCTGGTTGAGCACGCCTGGGTTTCTGACGGAAGATTGCTTGATGATCTTGAGCGACGATCGTTCTTCGAACACTATGGTGACGAGGCAAACGACATCGTGGATCGCCTAGACCCCTCACTAGTAGCCTTCCTCAAATCAATAATTGTACCGGAAGATGCGCCCCCATTTTTCTTCTGGGTTAGGGGCATCGCGCCGCCAGCTGAGATATTCTCCGCCGATGAGATGTTTCAAGACTACGAAGCGGAGCCTGGGCGATTTCTCACTCTATACACCACTAACTGCGGTTTAGGAGAGCACTCCCTGGGCCTGATATACGATCAGAGGCTCCACAGAGCTACGATGACGCTCGGGATAGAAGACGTCGGCTTCGTCAAACCTATCGAAGAGCACGACGAATTGTGGCATTCGCTGGAGGCTGTGCTCAGTAACTGGATCTACATGGTACAGATCGGGAAGATAACCGCCTCTCAAGAAGAAGCCCCGAACGAGAAGTACGGACCTTGGACCTGGCAGCCATATAGCGAGTCACAGGTAGCTAGCACGGTTGTCTCCTTTGAACGACTCGTGACCGCCATCGAGGAACGCATGCCAGTCGAGAGCTATCTGCACCCTACCGAAGATCCTTTGCTCAGTAACGAGCAACTAGATGCGGCAGCTGTCCCCGGCGATTGCTTCATTCGCTCTTTCGCCACGAGAGCCCTGAAACCTCGCTTTAGGATGATCGCGCCGGGGCTAGAAGTCCCCAACGACTCCACCGCATTTGCCGACAATCAGAAATTCACGGTCATGAATGTCAGCTCGGAGGATTATGGTGTCATTATCCCTCCGGTGCTCCTCTTCGCATCGTCAGAACGCGCCGCAGTGAACCTCGCAGCCCCCAGTCAATACGTTTCGTTCAACCCGTTCTTACGCGAGTTCCACGACGTGCGAGGTAACAGCCCTGTCATCGCGGGTCTGTACTCCGAAACTAATTAAGTTTAATAAAAATAATAAAAATATATAAAATTATATTATTTAAATATATATTTATATATAATATTTTAATATAATTAAAATATAAAAAGTAATATATATAAAAAAATTTTTTAAAAATAATATATTAATATAATTTAAATTTAAAATAAAAAAATATTTTAATTAAAATAATAATAAAAATATTAAAAATATTTTTAAAAAGTTTAATAATTTTAAAACTTAATTAA
>MU392600.1:212611-227008 GCA_022578505.1 Nemania abortiva | reverse complement strand
CGCTCTCCCCCCCCCCCCCCCCGCACCCCCGCCCCCCCCCCGGGCCCCCCCCCGCCCCCCCCCCCCCCCGCCGGGCCCCGCCCCCCCCCCCCCCCCCCCCCCCCCCCAGAATCCCTCCTTGACACATAACTAACTCGAACCCGGTTTTCTTTTCCCTGTATGTCCAAATGCTTTGACGTTGGATTGTGAGACACGTCGCAGAACAGTGGCAGCTGCTTTCCAACTCTGCCACCGTTGCACAGAGTAACCAATGCAGCGAACAAACACATTTTCGTCATTCCCGGTACGAAGAAGATACCATACCTCGAGGAAATTTTCGCGGCGTCAGATATGGCCCTCACAGAAGAGGAGAAATTGCTGAGAAAGCTAGTATCAGATCAGAGGCTGTAGTCAGCGGGGGCCGAGGCCCTATGTTTGGGCCTTTGCTGACACAGTTCCTCTAGAGGGGTGAGTATGTGAGGGAGACAGAGCAATAGAGCGTAAAACGTAAGGTCAATTGCAAACTGCTGAAGTATCGCGGTCTCCTAAGATGACCTAAAGGAGCTTTACATATTTTATAATGTCAAACCTAGTCAACATAATAATTGAACAAATGATATGCTCGCGGTTAGCACTACGTACATACCTAGGTAACCTAGTAGGGTTCCTATAATAGCATCAATTATGACATAAAGTAGTTAGTTGAGCTGGGAGTTCACAGCCCTACAAGTCTTGGCGGAACCGATAATAGCCGACGCTAACTGATGATTACCTCTACCTACGATCGCCGCCCCTCATCCTATGCCGCAACTCAAATCATGTTGTCTTCATTGATTAACGTTGTCAATGATATTGCCCTCGGACCCGAGAAGCGAAAGGTCAGGAAATACCTTGACGAAGCTACTTGCGGTAGGTGACTAACTGTAATTGAATGAACTGCTTGATCGATCTGACTTTGGGATAATAGCTTCGGTTTTAGCGGACCTCGAGAATGTACTTTCACCGAGGGGGCGACGGCTTGTGCAGACGACTTTTGACAAGTACTGTATAGAGGATTTATCGCAACAAAAATGTAATGCAACTCTCGGTGCCAGAATCGCATAGGCCAATACTCATAAGCTACCAGACTGGAATGAAGAAAGCTTCCGAAAGCACGTTCGAGATACCCATTCTGCACTAGCAATATCCGACTCAGCGATCCGGGTTCTCTGGAGGAGCTTTCACTTCTACGCGTATCATCCGTTTCCTCGTGATTTGCAAGATGCAAGCGTCGATTTCGAGGCTTTCCGGCGCGCAGTCCTGCTCACTGTCTTCCGATGCGACGGCCTCCTCGGCACTCGCGAACTTGACTGGTTTTGGCGCAACGATGCGGTTTTTTTCCGCAGAGCCAGCTTTGAACGGATTTTTAGAAGTATCGGGACTCCGGAGGACATGGCGGGGACCGAGCCATTAGAAAAGAAAAGCGATATGACCTCTACCGTGAGTGACGCTATGGATGTTCTAATCATGGTCGGACCGCAGTTTATACACGCAGCTCCCTCTCCAGCACAGCTTGAGGCTGTGGCGCGGAGGTTGGTTGCCGAGGGGCCAGTCGTAGAGCGAAGAATAGTGAGGCGAAAAGATATCTCTACCTTGATGAGTCTGTTGCAACGGATAAAGTTGAAAGAGGGAAACCGGGGGTCGTTCTATAATCCCGGCAGCATTTCGGAAACTAACCAGACGGATGAGGCGTTGACTGAAGCCGTCGTCAAAAGTTTGACAGGTGATCAGAGCGGGGAGGACGTCACACTTGATCAACTTCGTGGATCAACCGATCTTATGGTAAGCCTATGTAACCAGCTCAAGCGTCTAGAGGAGAGTATTTCTCTAATATTTTGCAGCCCGAACTTCAGTTACAGTTCCATCAGCTATGGGCGATTTTGTTCTAATCTCCAAGAGCCATTGCCTGAAGGCGGAAACATTACCTTGTAGTGGCTATGCTAAAAGACACAAAAGTTATATGCTAGAAGGCTAGATGCAAGGAGTGGTCCTAATAGGTACCGGTACAGTTATCCACTCATTCCAAATAGCACTTCTGTCCGCCTATCAAGTTGCAATATAATTAGATTTTGTCTCAGATTATGTAAGTTGATACCCGAGAGGTTACCTGTTGGTATGTACAGCATACGACTGGCTGTATCGGCCATGACAGGCCCCCACAGTCACTGCGCCTCCCTGCTCTCTACCTTTCTTCTGCCGTTCTTCAGGCACTCCGTGCCTCCTCTCCGTCTAAGCCTTCATTTAGAGACTCCTACTATAGCTCATTTTCAGAAAAATGTATGTTCTTTCGTTTGCCGCTGCATTATTTGCCGTCACCACGACGTGGCTTTTCCTCCAGCGCTGGAGACGGTCGGTCTCGGTAGCGAAGCTCGACATTCCCGCCTTGCAGTTCGAAGGCGACAACTCGCCATCGCGCTATGTTTCCGAAATGCAAAGCCTCATGGATAGAGGCTATAACCAGGTCAGGCTTCGATGCACACCCTTTCGGTCATTGCTAAATACACATTTCTGAATGTATGACTGTAGTATCTTAAACAAGGGTTGCCTTTCTCCATTCGCAACCCTACGGATCCCAAACGTCCGTTCGTCATCTTGCCCATGAAGTACCTGGAGGAGGTCCGAACTGCACCCGAGAGTCTTCTAAGCTTCCCCTTATTTCTAGAGAAGGTTCGTTACGAAGTCTATTAAGCTTGACTGATCTGACCCCGTTGTAGGCCAATCTCCTCAAGGAGATCGGTGGCCCTTCGATGAACAGCCGAGTGACTCATATGGCTAGAGTTGACATGAATCGAGCACTTGGTGAGCCTTTATCTTATATGGTCCCCATTCTCTGAAATTAAACTAGTAGAGCCATATCGTACAAGTATTAATCAGTCAATGTTGAAGGTAGCCTAGTGCCACCCATGTATGAGGCTTGTGTGGCGGCAATGCAAAAGGTGCTGCCACCCTGTCCAGGTAATCGCCCTCCCACCCCTAATCTGAATATGATGACCGTGTAGTGTATAACGGTGAAACCCACAGAGTGGACCGCCATCACCCCTTATGAGAGCATATTGCAGATATTCTCACGTACCACAGCTCGCATGTTGGTCGGCCCTGAATTATGCCAGAGTGATGAATGGATCACAGTAGCTTTAGGATACACGAGTGCTTGCTTGGGCGCCATGTCGATCGTAAGGGAAAAATATAGTCCGTCATGGAGATGGCTAGCCAAATATACTAGTCCCGAAGTTAAAAAGGCCGTCAAGCTTCACCAGCAAGCTTCGAGGATCTTAAAGCCGTATCTCGAAGCTAGGCTACAACAAGAGGCCGAGACGGAGCCAAGCCAGGGGGATGCGATCCAGTGGCTCGTAACAGTGTACGAGAAGAGTGGAATCAAGCTGACGCCCGACCAACTCGCTTACGACGAGCTTCTCCTCACCGTCGCGTCCATCCACAGCAGCTCTGCCACGGCTCTCGCAACTTTGATGGATTTGATCGCCCATCCTGAGTCCCTAGCAGAGATCAGGGACGAAATAGCCCGTGTTAACGCGAAACATGGTACCTGGACCCGTAACGCTCTTGGAGACCTTAGGATTTTGGACAGTTTCATGAAAGAGAGCATGCGGCTACATTCGGTAGCTCAATGTAGGTGGTTGGAGCCAGTATGTCATCTCCCACTTTCAAGTCACACGCTAATCTCGTACAAATTGGTACAGTAACTATGCAGAGATACGCAGCATCCCCAGTCACCTTCAAAGACGGATTGTGCATCCCGGCTGGCACGCAGATCTCATGTGCAAACCACCAAGTTAATCTAGATCCAGACCTGCACCCGCAAGCCGAACAATTCGATCCCAAACGCGCTCTCCGTCAGCGCGAGCAGATCGATCCGAACAAGTTTCACTTCGCTTCGGTCTCGGATGATGCGATCAACTTCGGTAGTGGCTTCCATGCCTGTCCGGGCCGTTTTCTCGCCCAAGAGGCACTTAAGATGATGTTCATCCATCTTCTGATGAACTATGAACTGAAATTCGCTGACGATACTACCGTTCGACCTCCTGACATCAAACGCAATTTTAACTCGATGCCCAATTTCACAGTGCCCATACTGTTCAGAGAAAGGAGATTCACATGATTCAATTTCAGGGGTAAGGGCCCCGCATAAAGTAACTGTGGCGCCGCATGTGGCAAGCAGGGGGGTGTGTGGCTTAGACAAATCTCTCCTCTTATCGATAAATGTAGCCAGGTATTCCTGTCAGAAGCCATACCAAATGTAAAAATAAAAGGGGAGAGTTCAGAGAGAGTACAGCAGTAGAACTCCGGCATCAGCAATTCTACTCACCCCGAAGATGCCGAGCGAAGAGGAATCAGTAACAGAGCCTGGATTCCGCCCAACTGCGTGATGGCATAACTAGATGTCGATGCTTTTCTACCTAGCTAGTGTTCAGGCAACAACAGATGACGCAAGATGAAGAATCGAGCATAGACCGTCAATCTTACCAAAGCACATGGAATGCGTAGAGTCGCGATTCGACCAGTGTCACTCCTCACACCTATTTTCGTTAACTTGATCAGTTTGTGTCTCGGTGTCACACATGGAGTTTGCTTTGTCCATGTTGATAAGATCACAAGCGTTAAATACTGGCACTTGGCGTCGAAAGATATGAGCGGTAAAGGTTGCTGGACTTGTAGAGGTGTGTAGGATTATTCCAGCCCTGCCAACTAGTGTACAAGTTCCCTTTGCAGCTAACTCCGCTAAGAGCGAAAGGTCTTGTGCGATCGAGCCATCCCGATTTGTGAGCGCTGCTCTCGCTCAAAGCTGCCATGCCAAGGGTATAAATTGCGTCTGTCATGGCCAAAGAGGGCCGATGGTAGACGCTGGATCATCGGCAATTCGCCGCCTTGTAGAAAGAATATGGCCTCGGGGTCGAGGTTTCACTTCGTGAATTCGGTGAGTGACCTACGTAACTATTGGTCTACTCTAGCTCTTTGAAATTTGGGAGAGGCAACTTGTTTCCGGACTCTCTGCAAGCTTCGCGCAGCCTAGTTCAGTTAGGGGCCGCTAACTCGTCGGATCATAGTCGTTCCAGGATATCCAATTGTATCACTACCTCCTAGTTGCAAAGTCGAACGAGCAAGCCCAGCTCGTCCCAAGAATACCCCCTTCCCCAAACGCGTTCCAGCAGTTCGACCAAGATGGTAGGGAATCGAATCTTTTACAATACTGTAAGTTGCAAAGTCGCCCCTAAAGGAACCCTAGAAATAACCTCTGTTTGCAGTCCAACACAACGCCTCCCGATTTCTTGCCACGTTTGGCTACGATCCGAGATATGTCAGCGGAATGCTAATGCGTATGGCGTTAGCTGACGATAGTCCTTCGGCTACAGCTATTCTGAGGTCTCTGCTTGCATTCTCGTCTCTTCACTGTTACGGTCACCAAGCGCAAGTAGTAGAGCTCAAGATCTCAGCTGTCAAAGCTTTGAAATCAGCATCAAGAAGCCTGATCGGGGCCAAAGAAGGCGTGCGTCATATAGCCGCCACTATGGTCCTATGTTCAATCGAGGTAAGTGCTAACCTATCCATCTATCCCTAAAGATTGGCCCTCAGCTACTATTTCAAGATAGATGTACTGACATTCATCCGGTAGACGTGCACTTCCGACCAGTGGACAGAGTATATCCGTAGTGTCAAGTACATAATCATCGCAGAGTCACTGAGCTCGGCGGACAGGGACGGCGACTTTCAAATCTTGGCTGACTGGGCTTCCTATCATGAATCCCTAGGATACTTCTCAGTCACCCACTGGTCTCGAGATGGCCCCGAGCATCCAACCGGGAACTTTTGCGTCGCGGTATGTATTAACGACTCTTTCGATACTACATGCCTCGCTAAAATCCGGATTAGGGGCTTTACGCACGACCAGATCATTTGAAAGCCATAAACCTGCTAGAGGAGACCTACAATGCCGTGTCCGTAAAGCGCTCTAAGCAGAGGTCTGTAGAAGAACAGGCGGAATATTTGAGGTACCTCCGTATTCTCGAATTCAACATCAGACAGACCTTGCTCTCAAATACAGCACACGAAAGTGATACACAGCTCTTCACTCTTGCCTTACTAGTATACCTTAGTCGCGCCATCAGCGATATATTACCGGAACTAGTCAATAAGACGGAGCGGCACATCGAGAAGGCTTTCTCCCTATTCTCAAGTCTTGAATACTGCGATCGACAATTCCCTCTTCTCGTGCTGGGCTGCGAGGCCCGAAACGAGGAGGATAGAGTCGTGTTTCTCGACCTCATTTCCAGGACGCAGGGCCGAAGTCAGGCGGCACCGCTCGCCCAAGTCGAGACACTAGTAAAGGCAAGCTGGGCGCAAAGCGATCTAGCCGACCATGCGGGCTTGGCGTTTGATTATATCGAGAAATTGAATGCTCTGATCAGCAGCTGTAAAGTGATGCCGACTTTTGTTTGAGCAGCTCAAGTTACTAGAGAGAAAGCTGGGACGGACTGCTGCAGTATACGGCGTCAGATACCTTTAGCAAGCATCTAATCTATTAGATAAGAAAAACGCAGAGATGCACGGTCCTAGCATATATACCCAAGAGCCCTTGTTTACATCACGCCTGGTCGCAGTCTGAATCCTTGCACCATGTAAATGCATCATCGTTAGATGTCGTAATTCTTAAGAGTTAATAATTAGAAATTTTGCTTTGTCACCTGCTTGTGCTGTTCCGAAGTTCGATTCCTATATAAACTACGGAGTCCGGACAGTTATCATGCAAGTGAGTGTCCAAATCGGTTTTCTGGCAAGTATTCCCGAGCTAACCTTACCTGGGTATGGCTGGCTTCCTTGGTATTCAATTGCGATCCCCTGCAACTCCACATGTCAAGGGGCTCTCGACCAGCTGAAGCTACATATCTTGACTTGCCTTCGAACGACGGACGGAAAACAAGTGAAGATTATAAGTCAGCATTATAAATCAGGATTAATAGATGCTGCCTTCTTGTGGGCACCGGAGATCCGTGAGAGGTGATAATATCAGGCCTTGTTGGAGGACGGATATAAATCACTTCGTTCCAGTCTCCTAGTGTAAATCAAGTTTCTACAGAAGCAACACATTTTCACACTGAAACTTGATTCATATCTATTAAGGGATTCTATCTAATTCACTTGCATCATCCAAAATGGCGACATATCTCATCACCGGAGCCTCAAGGGGCATTGGTGTAAGTGAACGAGATGCCGCACTTTCTTCATCAAACAGCCAGTTTGGCCCACGTTTCTAATTCTCTATATAGTTTGGTTTTCTCTCAAACTTATCTAGTAATCCAGAGAACACCGTCATTGGACTCGTTCGCAACAAAGCAGCCACCGAGGAGAAGGTTTCCAAGGAGTTAGGAACGCGACGCAATATCCACATATTGCAGGCCGACATGACCAATTACGACTCTATCCTAGTGCGTAACACTATCCAGAACCCCTCTTCGTCGAATATCTATCGATCCTGACGATACTGTAGAGAGCCGCCCAAGAGACTGAGAGGATCACCGGAGGGAGTCTCGATTACGTTATCGCGAACGCAGGCGTAATGTCTCCGGCCGAGGCGTTCGCTAATATTGGAGAACTGTAGGTCGCCGAATGAACAAGCCACTAATGGATGAGACTGATATATGATGCAAAATAACAGGGCGGAGGATCCCAAAGTGTTTAACGAAGCCTTTGCCTACACTATGAGCACCAACGTGATCGGCGCCGTCTATCTATTCACCTCACTCATGCCTCTCGTCCTCAAGGGAAAAGCCAAGAAGATCATCGCGATTAGTAGCGCGTCGGCTGATATCGAGCTACAACGCAAGTATGACCTTGAGTTATCGCCTATATAGTACGTATATCTTCTCTTTTCCCTTTTCTACTTTTGCTTGGCCCTCTATTGGTGATGGTTTCTAACTGCAGATTGCACATAGTTCTGCAAGCAAGGCTGCTCTAAACGCCATCGTGGCCAAGTTCAGCGCACAATACGCGAGGGACGGTGTTCTCATCATGAGCATCTGTCCCGGGATGGTTGACACGCAGCCATTGGACGGTGGTAAGCTAGCGCGCCCCGACGATTGAATCCGAGCTAATTCTCTGGGTTACAGCAACCGATGCACAGAAGCAGAGGTTTGGGGGCTTTATCCAGAGTCTACAGCGCTATGCACCGCATTTCACCGGCCCCAAGACGACAGAGTCAGCAGTCGAGGATCTCTTGGCCGTCATTGCTAAATCCAGCGTCCAGAACGGTGATGGAGGATCCTTGTGAGTAACATCTGAGCCCATTTGATTTTAGCATGGGCCCCTAAGGTCTCGTGCTGATTTCGCATACTTGAGCAATACTAACACCGGCGAGCTATAGTGTGTCGCAGTTTGGGACCAAGCAGTGGGTTTAAGTTGCCGTCCAAATGGAATATGCCAAAGCAGGCCAATTGATGGCGTTTTGATTTCATGTAAATCGCCATGTTCGACTCTTCCATTCATGAAGATCCCTTGTTTCGGGGTTAGTTAGATATTGAATTTGATAGCTTGTTTCTAAATTTGTATTGATTATAAGGTTTAAACAATCCATGCTACGTGGATTCCGTTCCTAGGTACCTGAAGACAAACGTATACACGCTTCCGATTAGGATTCTTAGAATAGTTGCTTGAGTGATCCATTGATCAGATTACAACTTATTCGTTCAGGGATTCAACGAAGTACAGTCGGTTTGCAAAACTGATAGACAAGGGCAATCTTCAGTTGATAGCAATATTGAGAACTCGGCACGAGAGTCTGTGCTGACTTACCATGCGGATCGTAGCGGTGCGGTCCACGTAGTCGCTGGGCCTCCGTTTTGCTAACGGCGTGTTAATTCCACCGGCACACAATTTCAATGGAAACGGATCCGTCTAGCGTCTGGAATATGCTGCTCCTACGGCCTTGAAATCCGGCACGCAGCGGTGCAGGCCTGGGAGCAGGTTGCCCGTCCTCCATAGCGCCCTCCCAGCGTCTGGTTTATTACTTGTTTTAAAAGGCAGCGAGCTAATCCCGTTCTATCTTCATTATTATATGTATTAACATCCGTCCATTTCTTTTTTTGAGTAAATACATCACGACTCATCGTGTTAACTAGTCATCGGGCTTACATTTGTCACTGCTGTTTAAAGGCTGTTTCCATTACGGTTTGATTGCCCACATATTCCAAATGACACACCCTTTGTCGCCCGACTCGACAAATGTACCTAGGTCCAGCTTACTCGTGTCATTTACGCACGCACTGACAGACTGGGTCCCAATCAATTTGCCCAGCATAAGCTTACACCTATAAGTGGTCTTCAGTTAGCAAAAGTGTACGAGGAGAATGACCGTGAGCATATAACACACCTCTCGCCGTGGATTTCATAAACTTGAGGGGCACTGCACGTAAATAGGTCGCCAAAATCGTAATGCAAAGCTTCGAGGCGGATAACGACATCCCCCAAGTCGCCTCCCGTTGTCCGCGTCCCGTCATTGCGGTACGAGTAGTTGCACTCCGCGTAGCCTTTTTCCTTGCATACGTCTTGGATGAAACCGCCGTTGCGCGTGTAGTTAGGGTCCAGTGTGTACTGCTGTCCGTCGCCAGACCTATCGCAGAAGGTGTTGATGGCATCCTGCGCCATCTCTTGCGTCACCGTCAAGTGTTCTCTAGTGTCTGGGATGTAGTTTTTGTCTTTGTTTTCGGGGTAGCAGGCAACCTGATCGAAGCTTTTTGGATGGAGTTCGAAGAGTCCGCAGTTGTCCGTATCTTCCACACTGCCACCGTGCTTGTAAACGATCGTATCAGTGTCGCAGCTATCAAGAGCCAGGGTTAGGTACTTGACGCAATAATCGTGCCTCACAGTGTACGAGCCGCTTCCACCACATGGATCGGCATAGCTGACTGAGAAGGTTGTCTCTTGTATGAAGCTGGCTTCATCCCCTTTGCTGACGACTTTTCCATCTTGGGCTTTGCAGAAATTTTCGATGGCATCCAATGCCGCGTCTCTGTAGATGTAGTTTGTAAGAGGATCGCCCTGGGCACCGGTGCACTTCAACTCAGTACGGGGCTCTCCCTGGACCGCAAGTGAATAGTTACCACACCCTTGCTCCAGAGTGCCTCTTCCGTAAAGGTAATGAGAGTTATATTTGCCTATGATATCACAACGAGTTAGCCATATGTATGAGTGAATTGTGATAAGTGCCATACAGCCTGAGATCAAATCCGAGTAGGCATCCTGACAATGCTCGGCACATCCATCTGCGTTGTTCTTGAAGTCAAACGTAAATTTGATTTCTTCCTCAGGGCCGTCGTCCCGTTTCCAAGATGAACCATCAGGGAGATCGTCTTTCCCAATCGTCTGAGTTTCATCTTTGGATTGATCAGTTTTACAGAAAACCGCCGAGAGTTCCTCGATAAATCCCGGGTCAACCCCTCTGTCCAATACACCATTCTCCGATGAGGTGCATTGTGGAACGTGGGAGCTGCCGGTCTGGGATGGTATCTCAGCTGTCCATGCCGGTTGCTTGACTGCTGGTGAGAACTGAAGCCCTGAGCCCTTTGTGGGAAAGGGGCATGATGGCGGCTCGCTCGTGGTTGTTTGAATAGAGGTAGTCGTTGATTGGGGCGGCTCGTCTTGAGCCGAAGTCATATATGGTGGTGGCATGGTTGGTGCTGGTGGCATCCCTGGAATAGGTTTGAACAGCCAGCCTGCCAGAGCTCCGCCAGCCACAATACCGGCGCCAACTCCTACAGCAACCTCAATAGTTGCGCCAGTTTCATCCGTTGTTGTCACTGTTGTGGCAGCGGTGATTGGGGGAGCGAGGCCCGTGATAGAGATGGAAGTGGGCGTGTAGGTCGCAGTGATAAGTTGCCCGTCGACTGTAGCGGTTGAAGTTATAGGCGTAATAGGCATGGTACTAGAATCTGACGCTTGCCGACGGTTCGGTCTAGCAGCGACCTCGGATCCATTATATAAAGATAGGTAGGCTAATAACCGCCATAGGGACATGTGCTTTTGATTGATCATGATGAAAGTGTTCTCGTGGGCTATAGGATCTTTGCGGTTGGGAGGAAAGAGAGCATGCTAAAGACCAAGCGAGTATGTTTTATATATACATTCATAAGATTCCGAAGGTAGAATAGGCCCCTGACTCCTTTTTTTTTCTTTCCTTTTTTTTCTCCCGTTAGGGAGGGTACATTGATCAGAGATGACATGGGACCGAGCCAAGACGTGCCAACAGTCTTACCAACGACTATGAAGGATAAACTGGGACGGCTACTGCTCTTTGTGCCACAAACCTTTCAACGTTAATTATAACCGTGATGGCATTTCATCTCGCTTGGGAGGAAGGCTGGGCTATTAATAACAATTATCTGCTGGTGCCACTAACATGCTTTAAGATACGGACATAGTGGGCATCTCGCAATGGCACCTTTCCTAATAACGGATTCGCATAACCAACTACTTGAACCTCGGGCGGCGAAGCACTTCTCGGCATTCTCCACCCACACGGCCCAGTTTGTAATGAAAGGTGGCGACGTTCCGGTGCCGTCGATGTCGGGTCACAATTGCAATTCACGTGCAACCCCGCCGCCAATTAGATAAGAGAATTGTTACCAACAGTCTAGTTACGCTTATGATTGATGCCAAAAATTATCCCATAGGATTTTAGCCGCTAGGCTATGTACAAACCGCCACATGGCTCTCAGCAGGATAACCTTTTCTTTCAAATAATTGACTATGCAGAATTAACAAACCAACGGACAAGAGAATTACGCAGAAACGGTTGCCGAGTCGTACATAACACACCAAAGCATGAGATATAGACTAAAGGCTAGCTCGTAAAAGGAGAGGCACAGGGTAGGCAGCAAGCCGTATTTACCCGAATACGCCCTGGTTATGTACTAGAGTTACTCTGTGATACCGCATCCGGCCGCTTGACTGATTGCTTGAATTTATTCATATGGACCAATGCGATGACTCTATCACAAGCTCAACAAGGCTAGTGACAAATGTTCATGATGGTTACGACCATGTAAGACTCTCTATCGCCTCCAGACAATAGATATGCAGGCCAGCATTAGGAAAGTGATATTAGTTGATGGGACTTAAACCGCTGCAATATGGGGTCCAAACCACCGCAATATGGGGCCCAAACCACCGCAATATGGGGCCCAAACCACCGCAATTTGGGGCCCAAGCCACGGCAAAGACTTCAAGCAACCATCCGGGATACATCCATGCCACACAGCAGAACCAACAAGTGTAACAACATCACCTATCACATCGTTAGACGAATCTCCACCTGGTAGAGCACCGCCTACACTTGATGAAACGATCGTGCTCTCAGACCTTTGGTGTTAAATATAGGACCTTATTTTCTCAAATCACCCACATGTCTGACAACCCGCAGTTCTTTCTGCATTCGGTAATTAGCCAAGTAAAATCCAGCCTCTAGTAGATTTGTTGTTGGACCAACAGATAGATGATGGCTACTAACGTTCTCGGGGCTGGTTCACAATGATCAATGAATATAAAGAGCTGACTACGGCCTGTGGTGGGATGAAGAAATAATGTAGGAATAATATCTATCTTCGACCCGTCCTGCGTGTATCACTAGACACATCATGCTTCTACCTACTTTGTTCCTCTTGTGTTCTTCTGTCAGTGTGGGACATGCTCTATACGCTAGGGCTGGCCAACAACTGACAAACCCAGATAATGAGCCAGACTATCGGGATCCAGTTACTGGAAATACCATACCTAAATCTCGTGTCTTGTCAGGTGTTGGTCCTCAAGCAGCAGACAACCGATGGTTCGACTGGGATGAGAGCTGTTCCGATGCGGACCAGCGCACGAAGATTGCAAACACGTTCGATCATAGCCTTCAACTCACCATGTTCATGTCCCAACATCTAGACCAGCTCCAAATGAAGCTTCCAACCCCCCCTGGCACTGGCTTGAACCAGGCCAATAAGAAGTTCATCTTCCAGACCGATCCCGCCTATGCACAGATGTTCAAAGGACTGGACCACAAAATCAACTACGTCAAAGAAACCTTTGACCTAGTGAATACAAGAGCGCAATCACCACCTGCCACACGTGGCGGGGGCGGGCCCAGCGCCCTACGGTTCATATGCAATGCCGACGATAAGGTGATGAACCAAGATAATACACAGCCGTATTGCGGGTAAGCTTTCCATCCGGTGCCTTTGTCTCTCTCTTCCTACTTGACAACCTCCGGTCTCTGACTTGGGGCAACAGGACGACGGTGCATGCTCTCACGGCGCCTCCTCACAGCGTCGGTGATCCGGGGCATATCGAACCCAAGTATCGATTCGAGACGGCTACGAGCATCACTTTCTGCCCAGCATTTTTCGCAGACGACCAATTCCCCAACATTGACGCTGTCGTGGGATCCGGTAAGCACACACTAGACCAGGTCGAGTGTGCCGAGCGAGTCCTGATACACGAGTACATGCACGTGCCATGGATTCGCGACATGCCAGGCATTCCGGACTATACCGGTTACTACAATGCTGCCAACTACGCCAAGCGGTATCCTTGGAATGCTTTCAGCGCCAACCCCGATAACTAGTGAGCTATCCCTCCCACGACTATTTTCCAAGCTTGCCATTGCTGATACTTGTTTGCCCGTACCAGCGCGTGGCTTGTACTCTATGCCTATTTCAACAACAATAATGTAGGGTGTGGTGCCGATGTCTGGCCACAGGGTCAGGATAAGCCAAATAAAGGCTAGATACGTACCTTTCCCAAAGCGGCGCGCGATGTATCTATTATGGGCGATACTACTGAGAAATGAAGAAGGGTCGTGCTCTAAGTCTTGCTGTGAGCATCCAACGATGCATACCTGGTAATCAACCGAGGGTTACTGCGTTAGTCTAATAGTACTATTACGTGCAGAGTACTCGATCCATCGGCTTTTGCTTTTACAGACAAAAGTTTTTTGCAACTACTGATAGTATTCCCATCTTAATCATCTACTTTTACTTGCATAACGGTGATTTGCTAGACCCCATTGCTACAACACCTGCACGCTGTACGTCATCAGGAGAGATTAAAGCAGAGGGGCCCTAAAAATATCGCTAAGACCTTGTGGCCTGCACCTAGAGGGGCTCCAAGAAAACCTGTAGAGGTACCTCGATTGCCTCGACTTAGTCCTAAGACACCTATAGGGAGGGCCATGTGGACCTAACACCGCCAAATCAAATTTAGCCTTCGATAATCCAATTCTACCCCGCGATACCAATGTCTGGTCTGTAGAACTACTGACCTACTGACCTAACTGACCTAACTGACCTAACTGATCTAATTGATCTAATTGATCTAACTGATCTAACTGAC